>DWJK01006219.1:0-10626 GCA_018248815.1 Croniades pieria auraria | reverse complement strand
TGTATGACAATAGGCTCACCACCTATTCCATGGAATTTAAACGTAACTGGTGTAACGTGGGAGTGCACTACACTCCTCTGCCTACCCCTTCGGGGATTACAGACGTGACGTTAGGTTCGTTTACTATCAATTAGATGACAGTTTCAGTCTAGTTATTTAAAAAAATAGCTGCTGTTTTAAAGGTTGTGTTAAATTTCTTCAACCCTCGCGTAGCAATTTGCTGTTGTTTATGAGAAATTATAGCTCACAGACTTACCTTATGATATCTTGCCGGATGCAAAGCTATTACCTACCATAAATCACGCGTCACGCGTCACAAATGTCTCAGTATAACGGCTATCTTTATTGCAATTATTATAAACGCGTGTATACTTGACCTGTGCTCTCTTAAATCGATGGGCGCTTTACCGACACCGTTCATAATTTTATCCTGATAATATTTCCCATTTGGGTCAACCTTTATTATACCTACATATCATATTTCCTCTATCTACATGACGTTAATCAGTACTCATTGTAGAATTACCTAATTTTGTAAATATTATGATATATTGTATATGACCGGCAAAAATTTGCAGAATGATTCAGGTATATTTAATGATCATTGTGTAGTAAAAAGGTAAATTGACAATGGATGAATCATTAATTTATTTTTTAAATTTATCCTTTTAGTCAACCATCTGATTTAGGCAAATACAGTTTGTAAAAAAAAATATTGTCTATTTAAACAAATTTTCTTTTATTTCTGTACATTTTTTTTAGGACTAGAAAGATAAAAGTACCTTCGAAAAGCTAGGATCGAGCTTAGTGGCGTGCTTTTGGAAATGCTTGTCTAGCAATGAACGGAAATAGGCTGACAATGATGATCGTCATGAATTTAGCACTTGATTTAATGACATAGCGTCCGAAACGCTTACTCATAGTTCCATAAATGGACGATTAGTTTTAAGAAACAATCTAGGAAGGCTTTTAACAACAGTACCTGTACAGATGTTGACCACGCTAAATAATATTGGGTTCAAAGTTTGAATAAAAGGCACGCCACTTGCCAAAGACAGTTACATAATGATCTGTATCTTTAGTTTTACCTCGTCCATCACTCGTGACAAGTACTTACTGTGTTACCAACTTCACAAATAAACTATTGAAAATGTTTGTCTGTTATTATCTAATTTGAGTGGGTCAGTGATTCGTTTGTTAAACCTAGCGAGGTTTCCGTTCTCGCGTAATATGGAATTCTGTGATGAACTCCAGGTATCTGTATTTTGATATAAACTATATATGTTATAGGTATGTAATTGTAACTAGAACTAGAATGTGCCTAGTTTGTAATCAGATAGCCGTTTTTGAGGTTAAGCCAAGATTTTATTATTGCTATTTGAAATTCCATAAGGAATATCTAACTGGTTCGTTATTTTTTGTTCAATAGAACAATAGAAACATATTCACGCAATAAATTGCACGGAACTACATATATTTCAGTTTTTCGTACGAACAGAATCTACCTATTCAGCTTGAATATTGCGCATTGAAACAATGCCAAGGTGGCGTTTAAATACATGTAGCGTAATGTATAGAGGATGTTAATTCACATGACCGCGTGGGTCGAGCCCACGCGACTGAATTATTTCCGTTTTTCAGCCATTAACTTGTTATGACGGGTTTTCACCACCGCCGGGAATATGCGTCGCGGCGTAAATAGACGTGTATATAAATGTTGTGTTCGTGCTCGAAATGCCACTTGTTTATAAACTGTTTAAAAATACGTCTTCCGAGTTCCAAAAAATTGTTATAGCATTATTCTCGCGCAAGCAAATTCGGTCCTCACTTCACTGTATTGAGTTACGCGACAAAAACTGACGTTTTTATAATATATAGTTGGACTAGCGGGGACGTCTGCTGTTTACTTCTAAAATGTGTCAGCTCAAAATCTGCTGCGTTTCGCTTAATAGTATGAATTCTATTTTATTTATTTGCTCTTATTCTCTGTTTACCATTAATTATTGGATTATAATGATAGAACACAACAATTATTATCATGCTACGGTCGCATATCACTTTTCAAAACATGTGTTGTCAATTAAATTTATATTATATATTTAATATTATATATAACTTTTTCTTTCTTGTCCTCAGCCAGCGAACCGTGAGAAGATGATGTCCAGGTCTGCGCTAGCCCTCGCAGCTATCGGCCTAGGTGTGTCCACCTTCAGCGTCCGCCAAATGATACTCCATCAGTCCAGACGAGTCTAGACCGCATCGTCAGAACAGAACTTATACCATCGTAACTGAGGCTCGGCTGACGAGCTACATTGTAATGTACCGAGATTTACAACAACATATCATCAAGACAGACACGCCTTTAACATAACGTACACAGGACCTCCTCCAAATAAATATGTTGGGCCAAACGTGGATACAGTATTACGGTGGAAACAGATGTACACAACTTTAGTTATAGGGATCAGTATGACTGCCTTACTGTCTTGTCTTGTTACATTACAACGTCGTCAATAGGTTCCCGCCATTACACGAAGGCAATTTTGAAGTTTGACCAATTAATTAGCAGTTAAATTTAGGGTATAGCGTATGACGCTTCAAAATTGTCTTCCATGTTATTATTTATTCTGGATATTCTAATTGTGTTATGAAAAGGAATGTTAACAAATTATGTAAAAAAATAATTTATTTTTCTAATTTTCTTTCTGTGAGAGACTGTTGCGTGTACATTTTCATTTCATTTGAAAATTATTTAGCAATAAGTTTTAAGTCTCGTATGAATGGATTATTGGTTTATAATGTGGAAAGTACGACCTTACGACTGCTTGAATTGTGATGGAAACCAAATAAATATAGTACCTATATCGATACATTTTTATTTATTACCCAATTTCGTTTAACAGTATTGAGAAAGGCCATAGTGTGGTCATCGCGACACCTGACCACCACTTTGTGCGGTTTCCGCGTCATTAAACTGAGTACTAAATCCAAGCTTACATAGGAAACTTTAGAAAATACTCATTTTCCCCGCAAAATCTCAAACCCTTTGAATTCAGAAATAAAACGCAATATTTAAAAGACTAATTAAATTTAAATAATTTTCGTACAACACACAGTAGGTATTATATCAAACTTCATCGCAATCTAACACACAGCATAATATTTCAAACAAAAATGTCAATAATATTTGTGCTCAATATAATACAACAAAACAACTGTTTTTAAGAAGAAAACTCAAAAGTGCTCATGGGTCTGCACACAGCTTACCTGAATAATCCCGTATAGCAGGAAAAAGTTATACATTATATATATATACGCACTATGTAATATATACACCAAAGCACCTCTTTGGTTTTCCCTAGGATCTTTTGCATCATGACATCACCTCGCGACGCTGGTAACGATCGCTGAACTAACATTTTCAGTATCTGCCATGTGTGCGGTGGCCCTTACAATACTTTATAGTACAGAATTAAGTCCCAAGAGAACTGTTTAAGCACTTAAATCTTTAGTAAAGTCCAAGTGCACAGAGGTAAATAGGAATTTAAAAATTATTATAATATTCTAGAATATAAGAATACAGTAGGTAAGAATGGGTGAGAACACAAAATTATTGGATAGAAGATGTAACTAGAAGGTGATAGAGACAAACACTTGTGAGGAAAATCGGATAAACAATTGGGAGGTAGAAGAGGTTGCAAAGATAACAATTGGGACGAGAAAGAAATAATTACAGTTATTACATGTTTTATAACAGTAACAAATATCTGTACTTCATAGAGCAGAGCCTAAACGTATATAAACTACTTTGGGACAAAAACTACCATACAGCTTGAATAAGACTGTTCCTATTCATGGCACGTTCTGCTCCCATCCGACCTAACAATACATTTATGTGTATGAATAAAGCGTAAATCAACATTTTAAAATGCAACATTTATAACGCCCAACTGCCACCAAAAGCGTTTTAGAAAAGCATAGAGAATACATTAAACGTACTTAAATACAATGATTACAACTTTGAAACTTAAGTATAACGTATTAAGTCTCAAAAAGAACTCTCAACAAATTCGCTACGAAGACAATTATACTTATTAATATTCTACTACTGTAAATGTTAATTGCTAAATAAAATTAACGAATTACTATCTACATATACCTAACTATGTATAATAATCTAAATATTTAAAACCTTTTAAGAACATCACTACTACACTTAAGCAAGGACTCTAAGGATATAGTAAAAAGATAAAAGATACAAAATTACAGATGTAGTAAAAAAGATAAAAGACGCAATACTAAAGATAGACAAAGATATGGGAAATTCTAAAGACATATGACGCTTTTAATGTTGAACATAAATACATTGACAATTATATTATTATACATATAGAATTAAAGTCGTAGAGTAATAAACATGAGTTATTCGTGATGAGCAAAGGAAGCACTTCCAAGTAGAATGTGGTGTAAACAATAAAAAGTGGCAGGACATAAAGTCAAAAATTTGGAGGCTACGATAAAATGATTTGTCGTAAAATGTATCAGGAGTTTCGAAATTAATTAGCATTTCAATAATACTTACATACCAAGGGTTTTAAGCACATCTTCAATACATCAGAAACGATAAATATTTCGGCAAAATAATTAAAATAATAGGAGGGGAGGGCCCACAAAAACCAAGCTACTCCAACCTCACGAGGTATGCGGCTCTGTGTGGACTCGACAATTACAATCAAAATACACTGACAAAGTTATACAAAATTTAAATAAATTTTACGTATAAAAAAAAGTTCACTAAAAATGTCGTAACACTAACTGCACTAAAGAGAAAAGTTCACGGGAGTCCAAAGGCGTGATATAATAAAAATATATTTCTTATTTAAAAAAACTTCAAACGAAACTGATATAACTACACTAGATAAAGAGTTCACAGGAGTCAAAGGTGTGGAAACTTCAAGAACAACTACACAGCTCGTAAACCCGGGGTACAGTTCAAGGGCCCTGGAACACGGTGGAGATGTCCTTGAAAACCTCACGCTATGGCCGCTTGAAGTACTGCTCGTCGATGCGCTTGGCGAGCGCCACCAGCGTCTCGTGACGGCGGACAGTGTCGGCCAGCTTGCGGCACGGCAGCCGCGTCGTGATGATCGTGAACACGTGCCCGAACACCAGCGCGTCCAGCTCTGTCGGACTGACGGTTCCACAACGTTAAGAAATACTCGAGTTATGAAATTTGGACCTATTGATATCTTTAATAAACACCTGTTGCGCTTCGCCTACAATCATCACTCTCTGCTAGTTCGCCACACTGGTATAAGCATCATAGGTAGAGAGCACCAATACCAAATATGCCTAACGTGTTTCTTCCACATTCATCACTCTTCATACACGCATGCCGGACTTTGATTCTTACCACCTCATTGGTCAATATCTGACCTATTTGGTCATGAAAGGTGAGCCTCGGTATCCCTCGATACGTACAGTCATCAATATTCGCATTGCTATCTACTTTGTCATTCTTTCGTCATCCATTCTCTTCTTATACAACACCGTCTTTATAAGATACTTTTAATTTAACTAATGTTCAAAAGTCTACCATGTATAAATACAACCCGCGGAAATGAACTTGACACTTGCGAGGTGTGCGTTTCCAATCCTCGATTTACTACCAATACCTACCGTTACTAATACCTCGAATAAAGAAAGTAAAACTCAATCCCCACTGTACAAGTTTGCACGTTAGTTAAAGGAGATAGAATTCAATATGCCATTAAATGGGAAGCTGCTGGATTCGGAAGGCCCAGGACCGGAAGGAGTGGCACCGATTAGGAGAGGCGTATGTCCAGCAGTGACCATCCAAAAGTTGACGATGATGATGGACGTGACGCGTGGACGTGACGCGTCGCTTCGAATATGCTAGTGGGAATTGAGCCAAACTCAGCTATCGTTATACGCACATGCAAGACGTTTTCATGCTGTGATTAATCTAAAAATATCAGAAAATTAAATTAATCGCTCTTTTTATGCAGTTAAAAATTCCCTATCACGTCATTACAACCGGGTGATTAGTTAACTTCTGCGAGTTATACATATATGACTCGCTCTAACAATGTAGGTAAGACCGTAAATGCAGAGATGTATGAATACTTTTAACAATATTAAAGTTTAATAATAACTTAATGAGACTAGACTAATTATACACAAAACGGTTAAAATGTCATATTTAATTATGATAAAATGTTCGAAAACGTAAAAAAAAAATCAATAAAAGTGAATATGAGGAACTGCGTAGATACGGTGGCTGAATTCGTAATTACTAAACTATTATGAACGTAGTTAACTGAAAAATGATTTATTAATTATTTTATACTAATTTTGTGTAATTATTATTTAAGTTTTCTGATGTTCTCTTCATTCTGCAGGTTAAGTGTGAAATAGATTGCAGTGGAAATTTCGAGAACTTAATACAAGTTCAAATGATGAAAACATTCGGACAAAATATGTCATCAATTTAAAGACCAAAATAAAAGCAGAACTAAAATCCAAAAAACCAACTTTTTAAATTCGATATCGATTATCATTATCGCCTGCCATAAACATCGTGGTAGAAAGACAATATATGTATTTCATCCAATCGATTTCAGGAATCGATTACGAGCCTACGTGCATTTTAGACGACACAAAGACGCTAATTTTTTTCAGAATAAATTTATTTCATCAATGACAAAACAAGAATATTTCAAAATTATACAAATACAAGAAGACTAAACACTTTGAAAAGCTACCATTAAATTATAGCAACGGTTATTTCAGCAATTCCCAAAATTCCCTGTTCCGTCTACGTATAATTTTCACAAAGATACGCGTAAATAAATCACTGATACTGTTTCACAAATACACGCATAAATAATTAACTGTCACTGTTCCACAAAGACACGCTTGAATAAATAACTGTTACTGTTTCACAAAGACACGCGTAAACAACTGCTACATGGAAATGATATCAAATCAGAACTTTATTGTGGACAATACTAATCCAATTCAGCCATTTCATTATAATGTTCGTACGCGGCGTTCTTTTTACGCAACGTGTCCAGCAACACCTCAATACTGATCTCTTCACCACTCCTATCGGTAGCTTGTTCATCTGCAATGGTAACACTCGATAGGATGCTATAGTACTGAACAGGGTTTACTTCCTACGATATTCTTATCAGTGTGCACAATTAAAACTAGAATTTCATTGAAAAGAATTCATGTACTCAAACAGATATTGTATAGAATATGCCTAAAGATAGATTATGCCATGTCTTGATTGCCTAATGTCATGGATGTTGATCAAATTTGGCTCTCAAGCCTAATTTGCTGATGCTGCGTTTCCACCTAGGTTTTTTAAATGTTTATTAATAACCTGTTTATTGTTTTACTAAATTGCTATTCTTCCAAGATGACAGTCCCATGATTTGACAGGTAGGTTACCATGAAACAGACTTCAAATAAAGCGGTGCTATTATCTAGAACTTAGGATATATTTAAACATTTAATAGGGTGTTTTTTTTTGAAGGAATAATATATAATGTTATAAGCGATATGGAAACACACCAGCTATATTTGTACTTTTCTTGGTGACGTCAATACGATAAGCCACGCCCTACAAGATCAATGGCCCCTCCCCTTTCCCTAATACCCTATCCCCTCTCAATTTCGATATCTTTCGCTACTTTCATAGAGTCCAAAAAAAAATACCGGCACTATCAGTGACGTCTCCATCATAAGTTATCGCGACGTGGTCCCTGCTGGTATTAATGCACATTTTGGACCGCTTCACCCTGGCCTTGGACAAGCGTCTATCTGGAGATACGTGGCGTCGAGTGATGGCGATCGCTGCCTGGGTAATCAGATACTCTTCTTGGGGCTGGTGGAACAGGAATGGGATAGTAGAAAAAAGGTAATTGGGAAATAAAAATGTAAGAAATGACACAAATATCAGGAATGCTCACGAGATGATCAATATATTTTTTTTAAATGTACTACAGCTAAATATTATCTGTGAAATTTTACTTTTATCACTATTTTATGTATAATAAGGTTGATTAAAAAAAATCTGAAAAGACTACGGCATTTCTCAGCGATCAAGAGTTTGATGTGCAGACGTAACCGTTACACGAACAGACTTCCTTTCGCAATCATTATATAGATAGGAACTTAAATGGACAAACAAAACAAAATACAATAATACAAGTTGTAAGACATCTACATGAATCCGTTATACTTTACTGATAATATATCGACCTAGTCTAAGATACAAACTATAGCCACATGGATGGAGTCTACGTTTTCGTACCGTATGAAGCGGCTACCTCGGAAGCAAAAAAAAAAACAAAACGCACGGACAGAGTCATCTGCGTGAGTTTGGTCACTCTGAGAACGTGAGCCAGCAGTACACTCCTGATAGGTTTTATCATGGCGGCCGCTTTGGGCCCAGTAGCGGCTAGTAGCGCGCGCATGTGACCATAGACTAAAGCATCGAGGGGCGTCGGACTGGAAGGCGGGAAAATGGTAATGAGTTTTTTTTTTTCAATTTAAATATGTCTGTGGAGGTGTTCCGTTTACGGTTATTGCTGTATCTTTGTTCTCGCTAAAGGTCAATAGAGTTCCATTGAGTCTATATATTACTGATTATTGTTATTGTCTTGCTTTTTATTTCTGTCTTTTTTATTCCTTTATCAAAATATGTTTGTTACAAATTTAAATTTTTGCTGTCAGTACAATATCCTTGTCTACGCCCAACACTTATACACCTTAACAGTACATAAAATGTAAAAATTCATTATCACGAAATTTTAATTTGTCATACATAAATTACATACATCTCAGCATGTACATATCTCACTGCTATGGAACACACATCCAGTATATCACAAATGTAGAAATTCGCAACTCCCCAGAACACTGTGATAGTAATAAAAAAAACTCACGTTCCAAAGAAGTAATCTTTACCACCGAGCCGTTGACTCAAGGAATTACAACATTGCTCAACCTGAGGAAGGAGAAAGTTATGCATATGCTTAAATAGCTAAATTTAAAATGCTCATATTACCAAGCCACCAATATCCTCTCAACTCCGATTCTCCCGTGACACTGAGGTTAATTGAAATTGAAAAACACAGATAGTGTAAAAAAAACTAGATTAAAGAGTGGTAGAGCAAAACATTTTACAGCACTTCTTAGCTAATTAAAACAAATTATAAAAATAAAAACACAGTTTAATCTTTAAAATGTTAGGAGTTTTTTCCACGGGCTATTTTCTCCTAACTTACCACATCTAAAGAAGTGATTAAAGACAACTAATAACATATGATAACTGAGACAATGTATTCGGTTTCTTAATCTTACTTATTTGACTAAATGTCCTATTTGAATAAATGAAACGCTAGATAAATTGTTAATACTCACATCAGCCAACACCTGCTCAAGGGTTTTATCATACCAGTGAAGGGCTTTGAGTCGTTTTATAACATTGTTACGCTTAGCCCTCGTCTGCAGCCATCCTAAGGGCCAGGGGTACACAGACGCATTCCGCACTCTCGTCACAGCGTTGAATGTTTCTGTATCCACCCATGATATGTAAAGCTAAAAAGCAGGAATCAAGAGCTTAGGCTATATATATATATATATTTTAAAAAATAACAAAACTTGGAGGACATCCAAACTTAAAGCAGATGATTATAATGCATGTATTTTACTTTTTTAATATCATATTTCCACTTCATATATTTTCAGCATATGTTTGACTTCACTTCATGTACTTTAATACATTTCTTGATTATTATATCATCATATTATTATATCGACGATGACGATGACAGGAACATGGAGCATGAATATCAAAAATCATATTTCTTGTTACATACTTATAATAATCAACCCATTTATCATTCCCCTGTTGGAATATGGGTCTCCTCTTATATTGAGAGGATTAAGGCCATTACTCTGCCACGCTGGCCAAGTGCGGGTTCTTGTTCTTGTATTATTCCCTATCATTTCTCTGCACTTATCATAACTATCTATGAATCATATTAATACTTAGCCAATATACATATTTTTAAACTGCCTTGGCTATACAGATCAACTGACCTCAGCATTGACCAGCACGTTGCATATGAGGCTCATGTAGGCGCGCATCTCGGCGCGCTGCTCGGCCGCCAGCTGCCCGCACAGAGCCGCGCCCTTGTTGGCCGCGAACTGCACCACCGGTTCCAGCTCCGACACCACGAACGCGCCGCACTTGATGAACGGCACCCGCCCCGACGGCGACATGAACTCCGCGTTCCACCGCATCTCCACTTCGAACGGGAGATTGCACATCTGAAAGATAAAAAAGCAATTTTTTTTGTATTGTTTTTTTTCATTATTATTATATGATATTATTTTGTGATCTAGAGTCATGGAAAGCGTGGATCCGTCCTAACATCAAACAAAATAAAGAACTGATAATCACATAATAATTAGCAGTGATAGCCTAGTGGTTAAGAATTTAGTGTCCCACTTGGGGGTGCTGGGTTCAAATCCATGGCGCGCACCTCTTTACAAAAGTGCGTTTTAAATTTAAATATCACTTGCTAA
>DWJK01006218.1:0-10626 GCA_018248815.1 Croniades pieria auraria | reverse complement strand
TGTAAATAAAAAAATTGAGACTAAGATCACAAGACAACGTTTAAAGTACGTGGTTGCTGTCTTAATAAGTTAACAAAATACCATTCCGCAGCAATCCAAGCACAATGCAATCACTTTAATTATTATTTTCATTAAAAAAAAATTATGATTCTGATAGTTCCTAAAGATACCCCTTACAAAGGGCCCTCGTGTGAAGTCCCTCTTAAGTCGAGCTCGACGCTCCGCGTTGAACTGTTTCCAGAATTAAAATCATTTACCACCTTTGCGGCAAAAGGAAGTCGTCAGCTACAATGATAGTTAACTGTACAATTTAGAATTCTATGCGGCAGAAAAAAAGAGGTAGATAATAAAATGGATTATGAAATTTAAAAAAAATATACATTCTACAACTACCACGTATGAAACATTGACAATATTTTAAAATCATCAGTTATCTTGTATAAGACGGAAACGTGATAAAATGATTACTAAACGCGCTGACTTAAGCAAGGAGGTTTCTTACAAAGCGATAATTTATTTTATTATTACTAAAGTAAGAGCGGGGCGTACGTAGCAGTCACGGGTGACGTTTCAACAGATAACACAGAGCGGTCTTTGGCGCGTCTTCGGCAATGTGCAATCTGTGCCTTCGTATGAAGAAATTGTTGAGTCATCCCCTGCTTTCCGATGAAACATCGACTATTCGTGCGTAACACATTAACATGCCAACAAATAGATACTCGCTTATCTGAGTTACCTTAAAACAAAGACGCTTTCTTTACTGATTTTTTGTAACCGCTTAAGACATAAGCAGCGAAACATGAGATAATTATCTGAAATTGTTATATTGAAAATGTTTCCGTATAGTTGTCCAATTTTGAATATTACTCTCTAACAGCTATGGCATTAAATACTCATCTTCTGAAAGTATTTCAATATTCATTTTAACAATAAAACACTACCTTAAAGAGGCAGCGGTCCTATAATTTTAATGTATGTATATAAGCACTGTTACATAGTGCTCAAGACCTGCTGGACTACTTCGAAAAAATTCCTGAAGATCTGTCTTGTAGCAAAAATAGATGAAAAATTATAAGATTCAACACTAAGCCATGTTTAAATATGTTTCGACTTTTATACTAAGAAACTTATAGCCTGATTATTGAGAGTGTAGTCTGTTCAAGTAACTGTATTGGAGTGGCGGTGCCACTCAGCGGCGTTGAGTCATGAGCCATACTTATATGCAAAGTCACAAGCGTGACCTGGAAAAATGTTTACTTGTTTGCTCGAACGTCAATTACGATTTTATTTTTATTTTTAACTTTGTATCTGAATAATGTAAGAAATAAATACATTTAATATTGAAGTTTAAGACTACCCACAAAACTAAACGATACTTTCCATTTTACGTATCTAAATGTCTTATTTTTTAAATAATCTTATCAGTGTCTAAGAGTAGTCAGAGGGATATGTTATGATTATTTAATAGTTTTTTATTTTTTTCTTCGTTACTCAGAGCTGATATTTAAATACTCCTTAAGTTATTTTTTATCGATGTGTCTTTTTCAAATCATAATTAGATTTTTGTGTATCTTTGGAAATAACTCATAAATTTATGTAACATCACGACTGTAATCCCCGAAAAGGTAGGAGTGTAGTGCACTCCCACGTTTCACCGGTTACGTTTACGTCCTACCATGGAATAAGGGGTAAACCTAATGCCATACACCAAACACAGATCTATACTACGGACTTTTACTAGGAATTTTAAATTAGAAAAACCCAGTAGTACGCGATCCGGAGATCGTACCCAAGACCTCTTGAACAACAGTTGCGATTGCAACCAGTAGACCAAGGCAACTAAAATAAGTTTACGTCTATTGACGTACTAAAAGAAATTCGTATACATGTTTAACAAATTAAATAAATAGCTAAAGTAAATAAAGCTCCACCCAGGTGTTCACACACATGAATAATTTATAGAGTTGTTTGAAATGCGTGACGCAAATTGTACATATACGTATTGTTGGTATAAAAAACGTCTAACGTAAAGAAATTTTAAGTATTATAAGTAGACCGTTTCATTTCATTCCATCTTAAATTTAAAAATCTTAGATGAAATTAAATTTACTCAAGTTATACAAAAATATATACTACTGGAAAGATTATTCATTAAAATACATATATTTACTTAACCTTACCGAACATGAAGCCTATCGATCAGTGAAGTTACGGAACGTTTTAGTAACGTTCGTAAAATGTATAGATTATTCTAGAACAAAATTTCACTTTAACAGCGTCTAGATATCAATTAAAAAAAATGTCAAGAACTCGACAAATCGTTAAAATTACAGAGCATTCTGAATAAATTCATGCACCTACATATATCATCAACGTGAGCATGAAATCGAGTGTTGCCATTTAAAAAATATAAGTACCATTTTATTTCAATTATTTCACTGTCAAATGTAAATGTCAATTTGTATCACATGTCTAATAATCTGGTTTTCGTTTTTACTCAAGAATTATTTAAGTACAATAAATGTATAAGTAAATTAAGTATACATTTTCATTATTCATTTTAATATCCGTAAGTGAATTTCTTTGTAAATATTTTGAGAAAGTCTCAAACAATAAGTAATTTTTAGTTGCTAGGCAGAACGCTAGGTTATTTTTTATAATAGTAGCGTTTCGAATAGCTAGGCCGAGCACAATCGTTGACGGTGAACGCAAACATGCTCGGCATACGAAATTCGACGGTCATTGTTGTCGGCAGGCGACATGTACTATGTATACTAAATCTGAATACATCCTGTGGGGAGGGAAACATTCTTTTGTTCGACCGCGGATGTGGCGGCGGGGTGGATTTAGTTAGAAAAGTAATCAAAGCTGCCTTTTTTTCCAGATCATTTTGCGGAAACAGTCTAAACAATGGACGTAACGAGGAAATGTGGAATTTATCTTATTTTTAGTTTTTTTTCGTTTAACGTTTGTTAGGATAGCTAGCTAAATATTTTTTGATGACATAAGTGACTATTAATCAAAAAATTGTTTCGGTTTAATATAACTCCAGGCTCTTGTCCTTTAAGTTTGCACTGTAATAATGGCTATTATTTTTAAGTTTTGTAATATTTGAACTTTATTTCTCAAAATCAAAATAAATTGTTTTCAGAAATCTTTTAAGATGAATTTTTTAAGAGAAAATCATCGCTTAACATAAATCGAAAAATGTTGTAAGTGCTTTTAAAAAGAGAAGACAAACAAAAATGCAATAAATTATTCCAAATTATTACACTTGATGGAATTCTTCTGGCGTTTTTGTCACAATTATAATAAACGGCTTGCGCTTCCGCTCGGGCGGCGAGCTATGAATTGTATCTGTTATCGGCAACACGACACTAAAATCACATCACTCAGTTTAAAACTACATGAATCAATTTAATTGACAGTACATGTCAGATAGCGTGTTGTGTATTTTAATTTAGTAGCCGGGACGCTCTCCGGTGATATCGGTTGTGATATCTGTTTGAATTCGCACCACAAAAGACTAATGTAATTTTATTCGAACTCATATAACCTTCATATATTACATAATATGTGCCAGCTTAACACACGTAGATTTTTCGGGATGGCCCGACTACTTTGGGACCAATACGAAGTCCTTCATTAGCCTCTCACCAATCGGAGTGAGGTCGCGGTGGTACATACATACATATATAATCGTGTGTAAGCATTCACGAAATATTTAATAGTACAATATTACCTAAAGTATTCGTGCACATTGTAATCTTATAATCTTATACTTCAATAATATCTACTAATGTAACTTAACAAGTTACACAATAATTTCATAAACATGACAAAAATAAACATGTTTGTTGTGAATAGATACTGTTGGGCAAATCTGTTGTAAACATGTAACATTCTCGCTTTCTCCTAAATGTAGTTTAATTGACTGCCTCGTTGGTCGAGTGGTTGGAACCGCGACTGCCCATCGGGAGGTCCTAGGTTCAAACCCCGGGTCGGGTACTACAGGATTTTCTTAATTTAGAATTTCTAATAGTGACTCGGAGTATGAATCAGTGCCCGGTATATGACAATAGGGCAATAGGCTGATGAAACGTGGGAGTGTAGTATCCGCCTCTGCCTACCCGTTCAGGGATTACAGGCGTGATGTTACGTTTTTTTAACGTAGTTTAATAGTGCTGTAGCTATAACAACTACAATAGCTAATAAGCTTATGTTCACCAGTGGACTGAGAGGTTGATGAATCTAATGATGATAAGTCCTGAAGAATCTATACAATATATAGCTCAATTATAATATTTCCATGTATAGATCTATCGGACGTTTTATTACACATTCGCCCGTCTAGGCCAGTTAATAGCTGATAGCGAATTTAACTTGAGAGGAAAAAATATTTGTGAAACCAGGACGAGCGTTTAGTGTTTCTAGATGTAAAATTTTATTCATATGTATTCGGTCATTTATATATGTTGTCTGTTCATCAACTGTTTGATTACTGTATGACAAAAAGCTTAATTTGGAACTAGGTAGCCCTTTAAAAAATATTACTAGGATTTAACGATTTTTTGGATTGATAAGGACTTAAGGACTTGTTCTTATTAAAACGACTGATAAAGAAAACTGGTTAATATTTTTCCCGCCTTGATGGCACTGCGCATATTATCTGTTTTATATTCAATGTATGTTGCTACTTGATTGGATAAGAGAAGCTCGCATAACAAGTTCTGGACTGTTCTCTGCGTAAAACCTGCTCTTCGCCGCGAAGCATTGGCGATGTTCATCGCGAATCTCGTGTAATGACGAATTTCGTAACACCGCACGGCGATCAGTTGTTTGATTAACGCACAGTATTATTTTACCAAACACAACAGGTTCAAGTATTACTTCATGCCATTGTTTGAATAGTTTTTTTTAATACACAAACTTTTGTCGAATGTTACGTAATTTGTCTATGTGCGATTTATTTTGGCACATAAATATTTTTATTTACAACTAGCCATTCCAGTAACATAAATCGTCTGTAAATAGATGACCTTAACCAACGTAGTACTTCTGGAAGCCAAGCCACCGTTTGCCAATTGGTGCTTTACATAAACAACTCTGGAAGTGGTCTGCAAAATGTCATACACTTTTATCGTGTCATACTATTGATACATCTCATGTAAAACTGAATTATTAATAGAGAAGAAGGTGGGTATATTCATCAATTTTGCCCCTGAAACAACTACGCACTTGCTAAACTGTCATAAATGTACTTAGTATTCTATTTCTGTGAATTAGGTCTTAAGATCATATCTGTTTTGCGGTTAGCGTCCGGAGTATCCCCTTACTACCGCACTGGCGTCGCGGTCTGCTGCGTACTGAGCACAGATTATATTTTCAATTAAAATTGGTGGTGGACAGTGGAACGGAACTTCTTTAATGTCTGTGGCGTTATACGTCATATACGGAGAGTAAATTTGACAGTAATTGATGACAGAATTGACAATGTGAAAGTTTATATGTTCGATGCTATATGTAAACGGTAATTGTAAATGAGAACGGAACTTAGAAATATACTTTCTGTTATTTATCAATTATTTTTAATATGAGTGTTCATCATCTCGCGTAAAAATATGACAGTTGTAGCGTGCCAGTTCTCATTAAATGAAGCAATTTATTGTCGCTGCAGGTAAAATTCAAAGAGAACAGTTAATGATGCGTTAAGCTTTGTATTATATAACGCCGTAAGAATACTATTAAGCGTTTAAATCGATCGCGTATCGATCAGTTTGAAAAACCATTGGCGTGTTGTGGTTTCATAAAAACCGTTCCACACTTTCCAATTTTCCGAATACCTATCTACTTTTTGCGGAAACAATATTAAAGTGTGGCACGCTATATCCTAGTTACATCAGAAAATTTGACCAACATGGTTTTAAGAGGGATATGATATGTCTAAAAGCATGTTTAGGTCCCATTTTTTACTACGATATTCAGTAGTGGAATGATTTAAGTGTTCGCATCTTTGAGAATACGATAAGGGGTTCCGGTTTTTATCAATAAAATCAACAGTTATTAAATATTGATACCTAGCTTGTTACATCACAACTTCGAAATCTCAATGTAACGGAATCATTACAAACAAAATGTGTTACAGTCTTTGAACCCGCCCAAATATTTTTTTTTTTTAGTTCACAAAAGTCCTAAGAAAACTTTTCATCAACATGTGTTTTGTACAGCTTGACAACGCGCAGACAACAAGTAATTTTGTCACAATAGCGACCATCTGTTGTGTTGTGCCTAAATAAAATCAACGGGCCTTTGTAGATTAATTCAACAGCATTTAACGGTACGTGTCATTTCATGGCTCCTTTACATGCCCTTTTATGGTAAAGAAACGAACGTAAGCGCTTAAGACTGGTTGAAAAAATTGTGATGAAAAAGAAATTCAACCAAGGCGAGCGCCATATGGTCGTCAAATCGCCCGCCGCAGTGGCAACACTGCTTGTTTGATGCGATCAAATAAAGAACTCTTTATGCTGTTCGTTGGTTAATTACTTGCTGTAAGATAAGCTACTGTTGAGTGATTAAATATTAATGCATAACTGTTCACTTTGTTTTAATTAATGAAATAACTACGCGCTGAGCATAATTTTGTTTAGTTTATAGCGTTTATAGTATATAAAATTATATACGTACTACGTATATAATTTTATTAAGTTCAGTATTTTAAAACAACATAGAACGTGGTCTTGGAGAATGCATGGATTTTTTGCCTTTTTTTCTCGCAGGATCCTTTTTGATAGATACGTACAAATTAATGAAAAAATTAAGTAGGTATTCGTCTAGAAGGTAACTCTTTGGCCGCACAGTACATATCCGTGAACATCTATGTGTGTGTATGTATTACTATAACCATATACCGTTCGTTGCGAAGTTGAATGTTTAGTATATTATGCTTAGTATATTTATAACATACCGCATTCAAAGAATCGAGAATCAGGCTCGGTAACCCTGTTATTTATGATGCACATTCCCAAGAACCGAATATTATAATATCACGCGATGGCACCAGAATTTTTCTTGATCGATGTTCGCGACTCGCAATGGCGTCCGCAGAGGGGAGCGTACACTGAACCGGTGACTCACCGGACCTCGCCTCGCGCTTTTCAGGGCTACCAACTTGCGAAAGAGGGGACCGAGAAAAATATTCAATGTACAAACCACTGGGACATTAAAAACACGTGATATTACACGTGTAATCGCCGAAGGGGTAGGCAGAAGAGTGTAGTACATTCCTACGCTTCACCAGTTACGTTTACGTCCCATGGAATAGGTGGTGAGCGTATTGCCATACACCGGGCACAGGCCCAGACTCCAAGTCACAAAATTAAAAACATAGATTTTAAATTATAAATTAAAAACATCGATTTTATCTTGCGACTGAATTGAGCTTGACGATGTGGGTGCAATCTTTGTTTTTAAATGTTCAATTCAGATAGATTTCCCAAAAGCTGTATATGTTTTATATATAGTAACATGAACTATGGTACGGTTATTCATATTTAAGGGTTATCAAAAGACAAAAACGCTAAAAACCAATACATATAGAACGCTTTCTACTCAGAATTAATGTCAACGAGAGACAACCCTGAGCAGTCTCGAAACCGTAGAAAGTCGTAGTTATTAAAATTTCACCGTAAGCAGATCAGCGGCCTCAACACGTACCGTTCTGCTGATAACAACCATAATTCATTACCGACGGTTGTCTGCGAGAGGGATGATCTTTTCATCATATAATTATACAAAATAATAGTATCTTAAGATAAAGAATAATATCTTAGAGATGGCTACCTGATTCCAAGTTAGGCGGAGACTGTAACAAATTAGCTGATAAACTACATAACATAGATATCTAAACGCATATTTATTTTGGTTACATATATAAGATGCTATTGACACATTATTTGAATTTCCATATTGATTTCCATATTCCAATTTCCAATTTCCATATTTCCATATTCTCCATTTTGAGTGCAGGGCAACCTCATCTACCTGTCTTACACACGACAAGGTTCTGGCAACTGGCTGATCGCGGAACAGCGAAGCCTACCCATGCTTCTAAATATCGTTTCTTCAGAATGGCCATACTAAAAGATGATAATGCGAAAAAACTTTGTGAGAATTGCCCTTTGTGCCGTCTACTTTTTCATCTTTTTCCTGTTGAATACGAGTCTCTTGTTAGAATGAGCAAGATATTTTTTGTGTGAAAATGATTAGGTAATTAGCAGAGTAAGGGTAATCACTTAAAGTGCAATAATCCGAACGTTTCACGAAATTCGAAATCAATGTGCAGTTCAGTAAACTTATCCGATTAATAGCTAATTTGTAAGCAATTCGTATTTTAACAAGCCTTTTCATCAATGCGGATATGTTTTAATGCGATATTTGAAATCGACTTGTAAATAATCAGTTTTATAGCCGATTGTACGATTCTTAATCAGCGTATTGTTTTCAATCGTGAGGAAACATCGTGAGGAAACCTGCACACCCTAAAATTTATTAAAAAAAAAAAATTTCAGGTGTGTGAAATGTGCCAACCCGCATTTGGCCAGCGTGGCAGACTATGGCCTTACCCCTCTCAATATGAGAGGAGATCCATATTCCAACAGTAAAATGACAAATGGGTCGTTTAGTTTAGTAGTATTAGTATTGTTTTCAAAGCATTTCTTGTATTTTGTTAACTATTACTTTTAGCCGTCTTATTCTAAATTTAAATTCAAATGCATGTTTATTTTACTAACTTTAGAACGAAAGATTATGTTTTATATACGTATGTAATTAACAATTTTTTTTCAGACACTCATTATTTATACGTACAACCACCGAAATGGAAGACACTACATAGAAAAAACTAGACGTTACTACGGTACTTTTATTATATGTACAGTTTTTACAATCTTTAGTTTGTCATAAATTAAAAAAATTGTTGCATCCGTATGAAAAACGCAACGAAAAAAGTATGACCGTAGGAACGAGTTTGAACAATTAAACACTTGATTACTTTCAACTTCATGCGTGAAAAGCACTGACGGGGTGAAAAATGAACACAACCCTTTCCAATTAATTTTTCGCCGAGCATCTCAACCCTCCCTAACCCTTAGACTTTGTTAAATGTAACGTGCGAATAATGAAACGAAATTTTTAATAACACGAGTATGAATTGTTCTCGCACAGATTTAACCGAAAGTAACACTTTAATTTGGTGAGACACGTTAGTCTGATATTAATAAGCATATTTTGACAATGTTCTTTGAATAGATTCAGAAAATCATATAAACATTATTGTATCGCGACAACGAAATCAAGTTCCTTTTATATCTTATGCACAGAGTTTGGAGTGAAAGAGAAAGAGCAGCAAGCGATGACCTGACCTTGAATCTAATAATAGCGCATTCCTGAGTCCTGCGACATCTGTTCAGATCAGCCTCGCTTCGAGTATCTATACTAGGGCACAGATAGTCGTGCATGTATGAAACACAAGGTGAGTGAGATCAGATCGCTTATACTCCTTGTAAGGGTACAGTCAGGTGGGAATCGGGTTGCGCGTGAACTCGCGCTTACATAAGAGACCTTCGTTGAGTATTAAAATATTGCATCCAATTTAAATTGAACTTAACGTGATATTAAGAAGTTAAGTGAACGTAACATCACGCCTGTAATCCCCGAAGGGATAGGCAGAGGAGTATAGTACATTCCCATGTTTCACCATTTACGTTTAAGTCTCATTGAATAAGTGGTGAGCCTATTGCTATACACCGGACACTGATTCGAGAAATTCTAAATTAGAATTTCCCATAGTACTATACCCGGGATTTGAACCCAGAACGAAGGATTTCCCAACTGGTTTCGATACCAGGTACCTCTGTCATTAAATCTGTCCAGGATGCGAAAAAAAATTCATCACCGGTCCATTTATTTCTACTACCTATTTTGTTTTTTATTTTTACAACACTGAACAAACTGAGAAACTGTCACTACTTAAGCGAGATGTTCGGCTAGAAAAAAGTATAGACTGTTTTTACCAAATTGTTGTACAAATACAGCCTCGCTTGCGAAAGTCTAATAACATGTAACAGCAATTTCGTTCATAAAGTTGGCAGCAAGTATGTTAGCAATTCTAAGTTAGACTTCAATTCGCTATGAGATAATGTAAAGAAATTTATAGACAAAGGAGAATACTAGATACTAAGACATTAAAGCAGTAATGGAGTACATAAATCAGATTATCTATAAGTAGGTATCATGTATCCAGACCATTGGCTATGAAGAAAAAATAAAAACACTTTCTCATTACATTTCTTGTACCCTAAATATTAGGTCCTTACATATGAAATTAACGTTTCGTACGGAGAAAATGAACAGAAAAAAAATGAAATAATAAATTTAATCAATTTAAATATGTACCATTACTATCTATGCACTTTCGCCATTTCACAGGCAGTCATTGATTCCTTTGCTGAAAAAAATGTGGGAGCGAGAATCAACAAATTCTTTGAAGGCGGTTTAAACTGCCTCGTCGGAGTTGAAATTTTTCCCTAGTAAGAAATTGTCCAAATGCTGAAAAAAATGGTAATC
>DWJK01006217.1:0-10626 GCA_018248815.1 Croniades pieria auraria | reverse complement strand
TTATCGGTTTTGCGACAGACCCCTGCCACTTCAGGTAGGACGTAACAGGTAGGACGCAGTCATTCGAAGAACTGAAGATCGGGCTCAGTGGCGTGCTATTGGAGAGGCCTATGTTCAGCAGTGGACGGGTGTAGGCTGATAGAGAAGATGGTGTTTCGAATGGCACTCTATAAATATTTATTTATAATTTTCATTTGTAATGACTGAACAGACACACAATGCTAATGTTGATGGTGCAGGTGCCGAGGGTGACTAAGACGTTATTCTCTGCCAAACCCTTTAGAAACATAGCGTTACGATTTAATAATAATAATAAGAGTGGTAAAAGAATGCCTGTAAATAATAATAGGTATACAAAGGCGGTTTTAATCCTAAATTTTTATCCAAGGATCACTAATACAGATTAGAGAAAATATTCGTCACATTCAAGTTTGGAATGTTATAATTATATTTTTACGCGCAGTCTTCGTCGTCTAGTCCAGGCTGTTAGCTCTTACGTTACGTAATAAATCTATCAGCGGAGCGAGTGACAGGTCATATCCGGGCGCGGCGGCCAGCCGCTCGGCCCATCGATTTTATTAGGCTTCGCTTCCATATCGGAGTCAACGTCGACTTGGCTCTTAATTTGTCATTTTAAACAAAGTTGTTCGGTTCCCGCGGCCTGCGCCGCAAGCGAATATCTTCCATTTAGTTAATTATTTTTTATCCATAAAATGTTAAAGGTTTGCCGTTGTGAATGCAGTTACTGCCGTTTTCTTCTGTTTCTTAAATATATTGTTAACATCATAAATAACGCATACGAAGTCGCGGGTATAAGCTAGTAGATATTAAATCGATTTTAATAGAATTCGGTTGCGTTTTTTTTGTTCATAGTACGAAAATTACGTTAAATATATTAATGACATGAGAAATGTATAAGTTTAAGGTTTATTAACCGTTCGCAAACCCTTAATTATTTTGTTAGGACCTCTTTTTTTTGTTTACGGGGGAAACCTTCAAAAGGTATCCGGTACCCTGGAAGTGATACCGGGTTATGTGGGACTTTCACCGTACTAAAGCCCCCTCGGTGGCCTTTCTCGTCGCTAAAAGGAGGGCTCCGGGATCTCCAACGAAACGCATCGGTGGCCTCCTATTTTGTTAGGACCTAGATGGACTAATGAGATAAAAGTTAGTCTTTGGGAGCGAATGCTGTCTTAAACAAACCCTTAATTTAGGTTTCGACAATATTAGCGTCTTATTTACCCTGATCGATGTCAGTATACGGATCCAACCGTTTCTAGTCCTACAGCTGGCTTGTGTAAATGATACGTTTTCCAAAACTGGGGGTAATTTTAAATGATATGCCACCACGCTGCTGCAGCCTCGATTTTTGGCCACACTAATTTGTGGCTAACTTGTCTCTCTCAGATAATAACACCACCCTTACGACGTGGTTTAACGACCCTGACGTGGTTTAATGACGGTTATCCAACAATAAACAATGTTCAGTATTTAGCTTAGTTCGGACTGTCGTGATGGAGAGAAATATCGTAATTAAACCTGCCCACTTAGAATTCTCCACGTTGTTCTTTAGGACGTGTGAAGTCTTGCCAGCTCGCATTTGGTCAGTACGGCGCTGCTATGGTCTCAACCTTTTTCATTTTGAGAAGTGACTCGTGATAAACAATGAAGTGAGTGATGAAAGAGTTCTTGTTGACGACGATGGTAACAATGGTGGTAATTGAACTGTGGTACCAACGGACATGGATGGGTGCAAATAAAAAAATCAATAACTTTCCCCATCAGTTCAAAAACACATTTATGCTACATTCAAAAACGTATTTACGTCCAATATTCGTCCACGGTAATTGCTCTATTTCCTTACAAAAATACTAATTGCACTCCCTATTGGCTACTCCGCAGGAAACTCCCGACAATATACTCTTAATTGAGAGAATAATAGGTTATATCCGGAACGGGCAGCTAGCTTCTACCTCCATTGATTTCGTAATGCTCGCGAATCGAGGTGAGTGAAAGCAATATGGATTAATGGATATCATTTTTATTTGATATAAATTCTTCAGCTGTAGAGGAATTTACTTCGAGTCTACTTATATTATGTACAGAACAAGTGACAAAGTTAAAAATAGAGTATTAAAAAGGATACATTTAGAGATAATAATTACTGTTAAATGTTTCGTGGGTATTTATACACATGATTAAAAATGTACCGGCTTAACTCACGTACGTTTTTCGGGATAGCCCGACTAGTTTCGGACCTGTACGAGATCCGGTCTCATGAGCTCCCGCCGCTTGCAGCGAGATCGCGACGGAGACATAATTATTGACGGATAAATATTGTTAAAGAATTCATTGACGAATATGCAAAAAAAAACCTACGTGCTTATATGCAAAGAGTAATTCTATGTAGAAGGAGCATGATAGGTCTGTAAGGATATATTTGCCATTCAGTGCCTGTCTATCCCGTAAGAGACTCAGGTGACGATACAGTAATAATATTATATAAGAATCTATGATGGTTAACAGTTAAAATACTCGTATGTGTTAAAATAAATCATGCATCTATTTCTAAAGTCGTTGTCAACTTGTCGACTAAATTGTTCAGAGGAATATTCATAGTCGACGGTAACTTTATTGTCCGGAAAACAAATCTGTCAATCAAATGAACGACAGGTTATATCCGGGCACGGCGGTCACTCGCTGCCAATGATTCTATTATTCTCCTGTCGTTAGGAGAGAAGGGATGTCACAAAAATTTTTTACACTTTCATAAAATGGAAAATCATAGAAATTTACTAACGACCTACCTCCCTTTGAAAATACTTAATTTTATAGTGTACATATTCTATATAGTAAAAAAAATCGTAACATCACGCCTGTAGTCGCCGAAAGGGGAGACAAAGGAGTGCCGCCTAAACTCCTCTGCCAACTCTATGTAGTAAAATGCATAATTTTGCGTTAAAAGTTTTTCTTTTCTTTTCCTACAGAGCACAGATATTGGACCACGTATTGTAATGGTTCAGTATTTAAGTGTATATTTAATGCGTTAAAATATTACTATTTGGTTTTATAAAATATACAATATTGTCATAGACAAATATCTATGACATTTGTACATATGATTATGACATGTGATTCTACTCTGTGGTTAAGGACAAAGTAGAAACACATAATTGCTTATATACGAGTACAGGCAAATCGTCCTGTCATTGTGACTAAGTTTTTCATTCAGTAGAAGTATTAGTTTTTTTAACCTATTGAAAAATAAACTAGAATTGCTTGCTTTTTTTATAAATGTAATGCAACAAGATTACGCTTGAAGCGCAATGAGATCAAAACACCCCTTTAATTTCTTTGTAAACAGATTCGCATCTCCAATGGAGCTTTTAGTAGTTCAATCGAAAGTTCTCGAAAAAATTGTATTGTTCTAACAGTTGAGTCCTAACAAAGTGCAGTACATTTACAAGTTACCAACGTATTGACTATAAATTTCGCCTTGTTTCTACCTTGCTACCGACTCGCTCCAGATAAGACAAGTAACCGTTAAAAGCGAATGTAACAGGACAAAAGTACATCTCAGCTCGGGACGTCAAACCGCTTGTAAATGGTGAGTTTTGTTATAAATCTGTACCCGCTTCGAACTTTTATGTTTATTTAAACTGCCTTTCAGTTGCCAACTCAAAACTGCAATTTCAGACGTTCTCCATTCCACTCTTAATTAATTACGGCCGCTTTTAAAGGGAGAACAGTGGGTAGCAGTTTGTAAAGAAATACAATTAATGCACGAATGTCGATTGTTATAAGCACGTGACTATGTCTAGCTCTGACTCATTGGCTGCTCCATAATCGTAAAATCTACATTATTGAATGGAAAAGCGTAAAAGCTTTGATACGGGCATTTTTTAGTGGCCTTCACTATCATTATGGGCGAATTTTAAAACTTCCACTGGAAATGTTGTGAAGAATGGTCAGATGGAAAATGGAGAAGAGAGTATGTGCGAATATTCGTCATTTTTGAAACAGAAGAAAGCGATACATTTGTGACGTAGACAACCACTAAGAGAGAATTTTAGAAACTCCATTCCTCAGGGAGTAAATTGAGATAAAAGTTTGCACGGGATGTTCTCTTTTTAAATAGACGTCCAAGAGGAAATACAGGTAATATTTATGACGTAGACAAACTTGTATTTCCAAAATCGCACGGGACAGCAGAAGAATATAGGCGATTAAAGTAGCCGGAGTCAAGTTCTAACATAAAAAATATTTGTCTGTCTGTACTTTCTGAATCTTATTAAAAGGAATCTAGAATCAGGTTAGTTTCACTATTATCTCTTTAGCAATGGCCATATTCATAATTATTAAGTACGAATAGGCGCTGAATTCAATAACTGTTCACAGATGTTCACAGGTGGGTTTCCTTCCGCGCCGATGCTGCTTAATAGCGAAGTGCTCAGCTCAGTAAAGGAGAGGAAATTTAAAGAATGAATTTTAATAATTTTCAGATATCTCACCATTTGGGATATTAAAACTTCTCTAAATTAAAAAGAAGCTTATTTTTGTGTAAAATAACTTTTAGAGATCGTGCTTCCTTGGACTTACACTGCATGTACATATATGTACTCGTATATGTATATATATATATGCTAAGACTCATGTATTTTGAGCAATAGGTCAGATATTATTGGCTGAAAGAGGAGTCGGAAGTCTCCGAAACCAGCGAGCGTATATGGAGAAAGTTACGAATGTGGAAAAAGAACTTAATTAAGGATAGAAACATTTGACACTTCGTGCTCTCTTCCTATCCCGTAAGGGTCTTGGCATAAAAAAAAAATATATATAGTACATCCTACCAGTCAATAAATCCAGACTCCTTGCTACTATTGGGAAACTGAAGTTACAAAATCCCCATAAGACTTTTCCCGATCCAAATCGAACAAAGACCTCTTAATCAGCAGCCTCATTGGGAACCAATCGACCTACGGGCCACCGAGATCTCTCTCGGTGAATAAAACTGGTAGTTCTATAAAATTGTGGCAAATCTAACAGTGCAGCAACCAATCACTTAACTTATCAATGTTAGCGAGTAGTTGCGTTATATCGAATTCATTTTATTGGCGAGAGTTTTCGTAAAATCAAATATTACAAAAGCGAAATACATTTAAACTTTTTAGTCAACGGTTTTGTAAACTTGAGGCTAATTTTTGTCGCTGCACAATTGAAAGTTTTAATTTTGATGAAAAATATACGAATACATGAGTGAGTAATTTTCACGCGCTATTGAAAAAAACTTCTTAAACTTTGGGACAGAAATTAGAATTTGTTTATGGGCCCATTTATTACCTTTGGGGAATTTATTAATAAGGTGATATGTCAGATATGATAAATCATATGAGACTACTGTAAGGCTCGCTAGTTTTTTGTTTCTTAAAAGGATATGTTGAATGAATGATAGTGTTTTGTTTTGTAATCGCTTTTTCATTCACAATTGAAAAGCGACATGGTTGTACTCGAATATGACTGTTTAGAAATTATCTGGGATTCACGCTTTCGCGATTCTAACTTTTGACAGCGTGATGGAGTGTGGTTCAGCCTCCATATTGTGTATTCCCACAGGTGAGATTGATCAAAGCACATATCAGAAATGTAAGTGTATGAAGTATATATGTATATGTGTAAATATTCTAATGTATTACAATTAAATTCGGAGTTGACACGTACGAGTATCGTCTTCACTAAAATCACAAACCACGTCACCTTCTACCCAGGGTTGATTTGTGAAAAAACAAATTTTAAAATAATTGGTAAACAGACGAGTCACCTGATGGTAAGTGGTTACCGTCGCCTTTGGTTTGTAACACCCGGGTGTGGACAATGCTTTGTCGGTTTTGAAGGAGAGCAGCAATAGCTTGAATAAATAATTAAGTTACATTAGACTGCAAGGGTTGTGTAGAACAAAGTCATGGCGCTGCGCGACCATCGCGTCCCGTAGCGTGACACACGCGACCGCCTCACAGTCACGATAGCATTTTCAGCTAATTACAAGATTTTTACTCACTTTTTTTTACGTAATAAAATATCGTGTTATTTAGGGCATTTATAATTGAATGAATCACGAACTGACGGTTACATAAACTCGAGAATTTTCTCCTTAAACACAACGTGGAAAATTTCTTTACTCAATTATACAGTTGCAACTGGCATTGTACCTACAATTTAAAACTCGCACAATAATCGTAGTGTACATTGGAGACTCGTGCAAATTTTAATTCGAAATTAAGTTAATACTGCGAAACGAACAACTCCATTTTTAACGTAGCTCTTGGCTTCCGGAAAAACCGTAGAGAGCTCTCTCTTTCTCTCACTGAACATTCGTTACCTTAAAATTTATAATTCATTTAAAAGTGCCTCCGATAGCCGGGTGAGCATTTTTCCTCTTGCACCCTCACCGCCCCCGAAAATATTACTATTATTCGAGGCGCTCTGCACACTAAATATTATAAAAGTACGTTCAGGATATTATTCTCCGTGCACCAAAGACGAAGGCACCGAATTATTCACGCAAAGCGCGTTTCACTGAAGCTATTTCTTTATTACATCCATTCAGCCCGCTTTCCAACCTTATTTCACATGTTTTTATTGTTCCCTTTAAGCTTTCCCGAACATAAACAGAAATACCTGCGAGGCTCGGCTCGTTATATTGTCTTGTTATTAACGTTACGGAGTAATTAGCCGCCGCCGATTATTACGAAATACGATAACGTCGTTTAAAATGCGTTACCAAATTTTCTTCGGAACAAATTGTGTTAAGTTTCTAAATTATGATCTTTCATTGTTTTTGTGGACCGTAACACTTAAAGTACTGCGACTACTGCTACTACTACTAGCAGTACAAGTATTTTAACATAATCCAAGAACTCTTTAACGATTCCGATGTTACTGGACACAAAAAAGATACATTGCACGATTTTATATTAATACGGAGAAGAGGAATACGAAACGTGCTTGTATTTTATAAAAGTGATGTCTTTCAGTTTGATTTCAGCGACAAAGAGAGTAAGCGTATAGATATATTTAGATATATTTTATTAATAACAATACATAGTAAACGATTTGAGTTCCGGATTTTTAACGATGGCGTATACGGCATTGTCTCGAGATAAAGCATTAAAATCACGACATGAATGCTTTTATCAATACGTTAGATATAAATACCTAAAATATGAATACCTCAGGTATAAATACACTTTATAAATACGGACTTCATTGTATACATTAGTGTTGAACCATCGATACGGGTGTTGGTTAGATTGTCAGTCTATATTCCCGAACAGTTGTGGTGGCTGGTGTGATATATGATATTCCGGTTGTTAGAGCTTCGATATTGATCGGAAGGCTCTGTTAATTTGTATCAGTGCTTTGTGTTACCTAATGCTTAATATGTACAGATTCCTATCATAACTCCGCCGAGCGACGAACCACAAGTAATTAAATCCTAAACATTATTTCGAATCCCGTATAATTTGTATAATTGAAATTGTCTACGTAACGTAACGTCACGCCTGTAATCCCCAAAGGGGTAGGCAGAGGAATATAGTACACCCCACGATTTAATAGTTACGTTTAAGTCCCACAGAGGTGGTGAGGCTATTGCCATACACCGGGCACAGTCCCAGACACCGAGTCACTACTAGAAATTCTAAATTTGAATAAGCTAGTAGTACCCGACCCGAGATTTGAACCCAGGACCTCTCGATTGGCAGTCGCGCTTGCAACCACTCGACCAACGAGGCGGTCTGAGTATGATTATTATAATATTTCGTAGCAAACATCACCATTCTTGAACAAACTCTTGGCCTCTAGAAAACTCTAATTTTGAATCCTGTGTGCTTTAAATTGTATAGTAATATTTTAATAGTTCATTAGTAATGACTAGAACGTAGCCGCACCGGTCTGTTATCTTATCAGGGCTTTCAAATGTTATATGGGCAATAAGTGAAAATATACGATTAGTTTATCACTTTTAGTGATTGATTTATCAACAATTGTAATAAAAGCACAATTTCAGGAACAAAAATTAAGAGAAAATCTTGTTAGAATTATTATATGGTGTATACATATTGGGTATGAAAAAATATTAAGTGTGTTCTAGACATCATTAAAATTTATCTCAGTCCGCTACTGGACATAGGCTTCCAATAACTAGCGCCATCGCGCTGTCCTCGGCTTAGTAACTAAATGTTACAAAGTAGGATCAAATTCTAAAAGCGCAGTTCCCGAACCGACACGCGCTGCATATGAACAAAGTACGAACACTGATTTCGCGAGCTCTAAGTAGAAATAGCAACCCGCGTGGCACGTTTTCTGATGAATACAAGGTCTTAGCAATGAATAATAGCTGTCGCTTAATAACAGAACCGTAATTGCGTTATCTATCCCTGGCCGGTGGGGCGCGGGGGGCGGGGGTGCTATCCATATTGCGTGCTCGCATAACAGCAACAGACTTTATATTGAACTAATCGGGCATTCCATACTCATAATGACAAATCGCTGATAATAGCTGTACCTGCACGAGGGCCAATAATTATCTACTTAAAAAATTTAACTATCTGTAATAGTTTTTTAAGTAGGTACTACAATTGCACTGAATTCGTCGTCTTTAATGTTTAACGTTCCATCCTTTATTGCGTTCAAGAAGTAAATATCGTTCAAGAAGTAAATAAAGACTTTAATTATCTCGGACTACCTTTGATTAGTGCAGTCGGCTTCAGTCGTGAAACAATTGTCGCTGAAAAAATGCGCAAAATAAAATGCCAGCGAAAGTTCCCTCAGTCTCGTTTAATTCCGAGTAAGAGGAGACAACTACATCGCCGGCGAACGGAAATAGATGAGGTTAAGATGAACCGAGGAGAACAATTGATCACGCTAATTTACGAAGTGGCAAGGGGGAAAAAATGTCGCCGATTTGTCACGTCATAACGAGCGGTGGATTGACTGAAATTTCGAAGATTTTGTTCCCCGCGGAAGTAATTCTTCATCCGGTTTCGTACAACACACGATTTTACAACTATGGCTTCTCATATTGATTTCGCATTTCTCTTCTCCGTCTTATTTTATTTTTTGGAAAACATTCTTATTACTTTCGGAAGTAGAAAAGTGCTTATATGTGATACTCGTACATACATACGAGTACATGTGCCTGCTAACTGACACCGAGTTTAAAGTATGGCAATTTCAAAGAATTTTAAGAATTTAAAACTTCCGAAATAACGGCTAAATTTCAACAAAGCAGTGCGCACACACATTTGATAATGCCAGTCACATGTTAACTAATTAATTAGCTGTTTGTTAAGCTTCCTTTACATATTGTTATCCAAATACGGGCATTGTGTTCGTGAGATAAAGTTCTACGAGCGCGCTCGTTGCGCCGCGAAGCTTTTAAATTCTCATTTAACCGGATTGCCAATATTAAACAATATGGCTCCTCCAGCCCGTAGTAAATCGATTTCAGCTGAATTATCAGGTACACATCGTCTCTCTGAACCGAATTTCCTCGGAGCAAATTTTCCTATGTTCACAGTGCGAACATTGTGTTAGTTAAAGACGTGCACCAATCTAAACGGAGCTTTAACCTGCTGGAGTAAGATTTACTTTGAATTGTCGCGCGATATTGCAGTTCTAGGTGCGTTCAGAGGTAGGTTGAAATATGAGGGTACAAAGGAAGAATCTCATTCCGTTCGTGCCCGGAGCTATGTAGGAGCGAATACCATGTTACTCATATTGAATAATATGAATATAAGATCGTACTCAGCGCAAATGTTATTTAAGGCGCGACGACGTTACACATGTAATGTATGAAAGTAATTTATACTGTAGCTTGCCACCCTTAGAGTAGTTTGAAGAGAGAAAGAGAAGTAGATATGAAAAGACAGCAAATAACTACACTCTGCTCAGTGACATTGTTGTGAGATTCTCTTTCTATGTTATTCTTGTAGTACGTTACGAGTGAATCCAATGCGAACATAAACGTTAACGTCAGATTAATTCCGTTGGCGGGCGCGGTGTGCGGCGCGACACAAGGCGCCCCGCTACCCTTTACGACCGCCCCAATAAAGAAACAAAGGAACGTAGTAGTGAATCGTAAAAACAACACTAATCCCAATGTGTCCCGAAAAAATCCCGCACTGAAAGTGCCCGCTTCGCGTTATGCCCGAAAATATTGTCCGTGTTTTGATTTATGGGCCTTAAAAGCGGCCCCGCGCCTCGCCTCCAGTTATTGTTTTTCCTCTTTATAAAAATTGCAGTAGCTATACTTTCCTTCCGATTATAGAACGCCGATTCCGAGTCGAATATAATCTCGATTTTTTTCCTCGCATGTTTGTTTTCGAAGATGGAAATTGAAGTTTTAATTGTTTCTACGCAAACTATCAGCGTAATCCCTTATTAGTATCAAATCTCTACGTGCTACAGTAAAATGTTGGTAATAATAATAGTTAACGTAACTTAAGGAAAATGTTACATGATCCATAATAATCCACCCATTTATAATTCCACTGTTGAAATATGGGTCTCCTCTCATAATAAGAGGGTTAAGGCCATTAGTCTGCCACGCTGGCCAAGTGCGGGTTG
>DWJK01006216.1:0-10626 GCA_018248815.1 Croniades pieria auraria | reverse complement strand
TCGAGCTCAGTGGCGTGCCATTGGAGAGGCCTATGTCCAGCAGTGGACGGGAGCAGGCTGATAATGATGATGATGATCAACTTATTGTTGTTTAAGTTTGCTTCATAATATTACGCTTGTATACCCCGAAGAGATAAACAGACGAGGGAGGTACACTCTCCAATTTCACCGCTTACGTTATATCTACGTTCCACTATGGAACAGCGGGTCAGTCTACTGCCAAGTCCAGGCTCGAGGTTTTACAAAAAAACTTCAAATTTAAAAAATTTAATAATACCTGACTCGGGATTTGAACCCAGGATTTCTCGATCATTAGTCGCACTTACAACAAATCGAGTAACGAAGCAGGGAACTTTGCGTTAGCCAGTGTAATGTGCGAAGCATATATTTATATTGTAAATGTAATTATTTTGGGTTTTTCTAATTTGAAATTCCTGGTAGTAGCACGGAATCTGGATTTGCGTCCAATGTATGTCAATAGGCTCATCCCCTGTTACATGGGACATATAAAATAGCTGTTGAAAATGGGATTATTACTGACTTTAACTAACCCCTTACCCCTAAGGCCCTTAGAACTTACCTCTAAGAAAATGCAGACGCTATGTTAGGCAAATATTTATTAAATATGCCTTCAATATGTTGTACGTCTATAACATTCGTATATATGTATGTATGTATGTTTCGAATATGATTTCCACAAACGAGAAAATCTAATACACGAATATGGCAGCCAATCATCAACAAAATATAATAATTTTCCCATATCGTGTGCAAATTGGCAATGGGTATCCGTTATGGTAAACCGGTTTCCGCGAAACGGGAATATTTGGGAGTGGCAACATGTACGAAAATCCATTTGAAATAATATGTAGATATACTTTGACCTGGAACAAGACTTTAGAAGTAGGATTGTTAGTATCGGTCCAGTAACATAAGTGTCGATAAGATTATTCATTTGTGTAAAATGATGACAAGGCTGCTAGAATAGGCCCTGTTAGTAACACTAGCCCACTTAATATCTTTTAAAATGAATGCAGTTAGTAATGCTTGGAATAAGTTCTCTTGGCTACTAAACACAAACGTCTCACTCTTCAGGACTGAGATGGTCGCTTCTAGTTTACACGTGTACTGGCCACCACACCCTTTAAAACCGTAAAAAAAATCGTCATAGTAACAATAGTTACACGGTAAACACGTGTGTAGGAACGTTTACGAAGATCCGTATAAAATCACAAGGTACTTTACCGACATTAAAATGGATATCATAAATAAACATCAAAGGTAGTCAAAGGCTGCCCTGTTTATAGTAAAGCTTTAGATCGACTTATGGCAAAGCCTCTCTCTAGGGAAAGACCAGGTTGTATTGTCTTAATTGAAGAATTTGTGTTAAAAAGCTTAGAATATACAATTCTGCGATTAAGTACGTACATATGTACATATGTATGTGCTAACATTGTTTGGCTGTTTTATCCTATTCTGAATGATGGAGGTAAATGCAGATGCAGATGCAAGAGGTTTCAGTGCAGAAGTTAAGCTAGAAGATTTTCTAGCGGGAGACCAAGAGCCTTGAAGTGTCCCAAAAGTATTAGAGTTCGTGTCACACTTAGAATCAACTGTTTCATATAGACCTAGAAGCGCTGAATTTTCCATCGTATTGTATTATCAGTCATCACCGGTTAATTGTGGGGAATAGCATAAACGTATTATTTTTTTTTTTTTTTTTTTTTAAACGACCCTTTAACATTCCACTGTTGGAATATGAGTCTCCTCCCATACTGAGAGGGTTAAAACGTATAAACGTATTATTCAATTTAAATAGTCTAGTATATATAAAAGAATTAAGGATCCATTTCAATATTATATGCCTGTCGTGTCACATTTCGAGTCTTCAAAAATTATCTTTTGGACAAATAGAATTTAAAATTACGTTAATATAATGTATGTCGGAGACGGTCATTAGTATTGACATTGAACGTATCGAAGATAGTCATTAGTGCGGACCTCAAACGATTGACGGAGACGGTCATTAGTACAGATGTTAAACGAAACGCAGCTCTATAGCTGGCAACACTATCGCAGTGTCAATACTTGGCTAACTTCATGCTACAACATAGTCTAGCCGGTGGGGAGACGTTGGATGAAGATGGACTTTTCATCCTGCCGCTGAAGAGAGCAGATCCTCGACTCCAGGAACTGTTACTAGTTTCGTTTGCCCAGTGTGTTAGTGTTCTCTATAGGCAGGCTAATCTGTCAGGCGCTAATAACAAGTGATTATGGTGTACTCGCTGTTTCTCTTTGTTTGATTACCCACGTACTCGCCCAGACTGTTTTACGAAGGGGCGAATAGCACCGCCGATCCGACGTATCCGATATATATTACATCACCTTAGCATTAAATGCAATAAAAGTATTAAAAACGATGAGTCTATATAAAAGTTACACCTGTACATAAATAACTGCTCTACATTTTGTATAAAATACCGTATGTCTGTATAAAGTCGGAATATAGACGAGCGATGTTGAACGCATCATTTATGGAGGCTCCATCTCACTTTTCTGCCACTCGTACCGTGACGGGGGCACGCGGCGTTGCGTCACCGCGCACTCGAGTAGAAACGGCTGATCGCGTACCCCGACTCCTCGACCGCAAAATGTAATCTTACACCACCACCGAGAGTCTACATACCCACTTTAATAAGGACCCATTTACACTCAGTAGTACGCATTACCTTTCTGTTGAGTGAAGCCCTTACATGAAATGAATGCCCCAAACGCGTACCGGTTAAAGCTTTCCGCGTGCTTAACCGTCTATACCGCACGGTCATAAATTTCATTCGGCTCGTATATCTCGTTTTTCTAAACTAAGCGGAATATGAAAATAATAAAATAGTAGCATGTGCTCCAATTTGTGTTTTCGCGATTCACTTGCGTTACCTTTGCGATTTTTTCAATAAATAGCGAGTCGTGTTCGATATGTGATCGTATGATACGATAGGTACTTTTATAAAAGTGACGTAACATCCAGCCTGTAATGTCCGATGAGATAGCTAGAGGAGTGCGGTACACCCACATTGCACGGATCACGTTATATGTCCCACCACGGTACCGGAGGTGAAGCTACTGCCATACCTGTGGCTGCTGAGACCATACACAAGTCATCCATCTAGTTCTCAATTAATGATTAAAATGAAGACTGCCAACCTGTACTTAAAAAATGTAACAGACCATTCTTGACGCTTTCTATTCTGACCCATAGGTACCTGTGTCCAGCAGCGGAGTAATAAAAGGATTAATGATGATGATAATGTACACATCAAATGGCGGGTTGTTATTTATGGTTCGAGTCCCTTCAATTAATGTAAGGCTTTGTGTCCGAGTAGAAATATACGAAGTACTTTTATGTTAATGTACATAAAAAATCATATATAAATCTGGATACGTAAAATCAAGTCGCGCAGCGGGATTCATGTACAAAATGGAAATCGATATTATCGCATTCACGTCGCCGGTTCTCGATAAATTATTGATAGAACTTCTGACATTAAAACAAGACTCAGAAAGCCCGTGGCCCAATGCGAATTGTTGGAAAGGGACTATTGTCGCTCTTGGCCATTTGCCATAATGTGCGGTGAATTTTAAAGACTTGGAACAAAACATTCGTCTCCCATCAAGGTCTTTGTCCCGCCACAATTGAGTAATCGGCATGCAATGAGCAATCTCCTCACGGAAGAAAAAAGAAAGATTCGAGAACATTCTACTCGTACTTGGTTATATTGTCGCACCTTATCTATTCATACCACAGTTGAAAATATTTCTAACGTTTAATTCTTGGTCAATTTTCACAGCTACTCGTACATTTTCAATTTCGAGGTACGGTATAATTAATATTTGATTTCTGAAACACTTACAATGTCTTCTCTTCAAACAATAAAATTATAATACAACTTTTCAATTACCGCTCGAATTGTTAATTTGAAAATTCAATAACAAATGTTTTATTCACAATTCCCAAATTATTATAATATTACAAAATCAGTGGTCTCGTATAATGAAATTATAACTTTTCCTACGTTGAGTGATGGGAGATCTCGCCGTCTGTGAGGCAAGGAAAACAACCTCCGATTTGAGGAAAATCGAATTATATTCGTGCATTTCAAGATGTTATTGGTTGAAAATGATATCGCTGTAAATATCAAGTTACCCCATTGTTACCGATATAGTCTACAATCTGTATAAATAGGTTACTCTCGATTATAACAACGTTTTACCGTTTTATTTGCACGCAGATATCACAGTGACATTTTCATGTACCATTCGGCGTTAACGGATAGTTAATACTGGGAATTAACGGTTTGTCGGTTCTCTTGCAACAAATATATATTTGAGTTTTCTTCGATCTGTTAGATGTTGAAGAATGACAGTCGCGGAGATCAATGCTGAGAGGATTCCGGTCACCGGAACTGACATGTAAGATTTATTAATCTGAACCAACTGGAAACTACAAAATCATACACAGAAATAAATAAATTTTTTCTCCGTAAGTTTTTTCGACACTAATTTACAATTCTCTTTAAATAATGAAATGTTTCAAAATAAAAACTATCCTAGAATAATATATTACTGAAACAATAATAGCGTACACTTGGCTTCAACCGTTTTGTCCTAAGAATTCTGTAACTGTGGAAGGCTTAGAACATACTCCACCCCGCTGTTCCAGTGCGAATTGAGGAAGTAGTTTCATTATAGTGAATCCAGTAATTGCATATGACATTATTGATATTCTCTCTTCTGTGTCGTTCCTTCATTACTGAAGGTCGTGTCTCTGAAAGTGTTTTGTAGCGGTGTGTGTCAGGTCTTTCCACTTCGCTCGGTTTTCTGCTTCTCTCAGAGCAGTCGTTATGGGGAAACCGTCAGGGCAGTTATTTGGTCACACAACGGCTAACTGGTCTGCCACGGGGTCTTCAAATTTCTCAACTATAATTAATCTGTCGAGGTTGTCAGCTTGCCGACGGGCACTATGACTAAAGTATTATTATGTTGATATTGAAGAGCCCAATTATACCTTTAGATTTTTATTAACGTTAGTAGTAGTGTCTGCTGTAAAATTCCGAACAGCGTAGTTCAACGAGTCCTACATTCTGCGCTAACCCTGACATTATTATTGCCAGCTTCCAACATCATAGATCACCGGTTCTTACAAGAAAAAACAAGACAAGACAAGTTTGATAGCAGTGATGGTTTAGAAATCAGCCTCCATTTCCGAAGGTCCTGGGTTCAAAATCTGATGCGCATTTCATTACAGTAAAAAAAAGCCTTTTCAGACTAAAAAGTTACTATAAAGGGGAAATAAATCAGAAACCTGTGTACCATCGAGTTCTCCATTAAGTTCTCTTAGCCAGTCTGACAAGAGGAGACTACTATGTTGCCGACATCATTATCTAACAGAAATACGGCTGAAAGATAAATTCATAGAAGTTACAGCAATCAAATATACCAATGACAATTTGTTATCTGAAGCGGGAGATGCAGACGAAGTGGGTTACATTACGAATATCGAACAAGCAAGGATATTTGTGCGACTAGACAGCCTTATAGGTATAAACATGAGCACCTAGATTAAGTCCCGCCTCACTTTGGAATCCGTAGCAAACTGAAAGCTTCGGGGTACATCTGCTATACTTCAAACTTTCCGTGTTCGGAGCTAATGCAATATGGATATCTTGCGAACGATTCGATATCTGACTTCAGAACGCCGTCATTTTCCTTCAATCTTAATATCGTCGTAACAACTGCGTATATCTTACCGTATAATACCGTCATCTCAAAAATATATATTAATGTTCAGAAGCTGCCACATTGGTTGAGTGGTTGCAAGCGCGATCGACCGACAGGTTCTGAGTTAGATTATCGGGTACTGTTATGTCTTGCTAACTTGAAAATCTTATTAGTGCGTCGAAGTCTGTATTTGTGCCCGGTGTATACCAATAGGCTCATATTCCGTAGTGGGACAGATAAAATAACTGGTGAAATGTGTGAACGTTTGAGTGTACTACATTTCTTTGCCTACCTCTTCGGGAATGACGTTGCGTTAATTTTCAGAGCATTTTCAGTCAGAATATTTTTATTACTATTATATCTTTATAGCAAACACCTTAACAAGGGAGAAAAAGAAGAACGATGTCAGGTCGTTAACTGTGAATATATTTGACACTCTATGCTTTCTCTTGCCACGTAAGGGACTCAACAGGACGCAATGTGAACGAAATGAACAAGAGAAAATATTAGTATAGTACAATTAACTAACTTATATACTTTCAAGACATTTTTCCAGCTATTCTTTGCTATTCAAATGACAATAATTACTAAGGCTGCTGGCGGTGGTTACACAGACACAAATTACATATTACTAAAAAAATACACATATTATTAAAAAAGTATTAGGTAATTTACTTTTGTATTTATCCTTTATTAACTTAACCTAACCTTATTACTTAACCTTAACCTTACCTTAAATTTATTTTAATATTATAACGTAACATTAACATAAACTCTTTTCCTACCTTGTAAGGAATATGATAAACGTCATTATGACCTCAAACAGTTACCAATCCAACTCTATTGCATTCGTTAAAAAATGTCAAATACTTCAAGGGCATGCACTTCATAATTTAACTAAGGAGGAAAATATTTAATGATTATCTAAAATTTATATATTAATTTTAGGGTATAGTACATAAATTAATAAATCCGGTAATGAATTTGCAATTAGAAACGTTAGATATTAAATAACCCGCAAAGCCTGCGAAAACAATAATAAATTAGACAATCAAGAATATAAAGCCTGCGAACAACGTAAGTTTGTATTCAAACAAAGATAATTAAAAATAAGTATACATAGAGCTTTGAACTTTCACCAACTCGGATTGAAGAATTTTCTATAGAATAGACGAACCCTTGACCTTTATCGATGAAAGTAACACAAAGCGAACTCGTAGAAATAAATATGTTTGAAGTGGAGTTTGTTTCGCGATTTTTGTTGGGTTATATTTTAAAGAAGGTAAACAGTCTCTGTTGGCGTTGTAAATTACTGTTTAATTGTAATGTTGTAAATTAAATCCATAATATTGATATTGATGCTTAAAGTGTTCCGGTTTGTTCGTTTGTTTGTTACATTTTAGGATCAACATTATTTAAGCGATTTCGTAAAATTTTTGCTAAGGAAACAACCTTAGTCCTAGTACAAGATGTTGAGGGTATTAGAGTACTATTCTAAACGCAATAAATTGATGAAATAAGGAATCAAATGAAGATTTCATAGGAATTAATACACTTATATATATTATACACGAACAAATCAAGGTAAACAACGAGTATTTCAAATATGTTAAAGCGAAATCAAGTTTAATCCTTTCAATTTGTAATAAACAGTAATAATGTAAAAAAGATACGGACTTGCAAATATTAATAATTATTCCTAGTAGAATATTTCTTAATAAACATATTTAAAGTACCTACAATTTTTTTTTCGGTCAGTTACGTAAGTTTCACATAATTAGTAAAATTAAAACTAATATATTTTCTTGTAAGTCGAGTCATTAAAGAGACGAATCTAAAATGGCGGCGCAAGTCATGTGCTCTCATTCACACATTGTTGCTGTCTACGTTTGCACACGTGAGTACTGAATGCAAAAAGGGATGTTATCCGCATTTGCCTTATTGCTATTTCAACGAATAACCTACAACAAAGAAACATTAAAACAGTAACAACGTTGTTTTTCTTTTATCATCGAGACTTTAAAAAGATGAGAGCATGCGTGTTTTTGAACGTTTTGCACATACATATATAATAATATATCAAAAAAATTATCGTTTCCATTTTCATAAAAATGACTCAGTAGTAATGTACTATGTATTATAAATAACTTCAAAATGCTATAACAATAAAAAAAATTACGAGTTTTGTTTGTAGACCGTATTCTCTGGCATCTCGGTACAAGCCGCCATTTTAGATTCTTTTCTTCAATGTTTCGGCTCCGACTTTACAGGCATTTCATTCCACTGTGAAAGGTGCTACGAACAGTTATACCTAGATAAGTATATGTCTCATATGCGCTATCCCCAAAGCCGTTCTTGTTTCGCTTGCAACAGTCTTGTTGTTTTGCGATTTGAAGATGAGGCGGACTACTTGTTTCCTCATGTATTATATGCGAGTATGTATCAAGAGACTTTCATGTGTAAACTTGTTTTTAAATTGGTTGCTCATTGTAGTACCAACCCTGACGAATTTGGCATTAAGTCCTCGTGTGCAAGAAATATCAAATATTATTTATTCGTTGTTATTATTACTATTATTATAACATCACGCCAGGTCCTTCACGAGATAGCCAGCGAGCGCCTAGTGCTACATGTCTAAGTTCTGACGTGCTCCTTCCACAAGCACCACTCTTCGTAGTGCACAACGGTTTCGGAGCCTTTCACTCCGCCGTCAAGTGGTACCTCTGGATAATAGTAACTTATCTAATATGAAATATACAACAAATCTAAAATACATGGTGCAATCTACATTATAAAATATATACCGACTTCGTTAGTTGCTCTCACGTGTGCTTATTACATATAGATAGTCCGATATACAATTGAGTATACATTTATATTCATAGAGAGCAAGCACGAAATGTTAGATGAAAATTTAATAGCAACCGGGTGTGTTGCGTGGACCAATTTATAAAATAATTGTTCTGTACAACTAGAGAACAATTCTTGTTCATATAAATAACTGCTATACGAGTATGTAGAGATAAAAGTAAAAGAATACTAACATACGTGTGAGGAAATGTGTTACCTATTTGAAAACTAACAAACATACAATAAAATCATACTTGTTTTTCTCGAAATGGGTAGGCAGAGGAGTGCAGTACACTCCAACGATTTACCAGTTAAACATAACGCATATTATAACAATATGTCCCACAATGAAATATCGAGTGAACCTAGTCACGGAAAAGTTTCATATTTCTTCAAAGTATGTCGTTTAAGGGTATAAATTATTAGATCGTCACACTTTGTTCTTTAAGGGGTATACAGAGACTGTCCAGTGCCAAATATCACACTTGTGGATATGTAAGAGTTTTTTATATAGTATTATTCTTTAATAAAATAAAGCAAAAAAATGATTTGAGTTGGTTCCAGAATGAGACAACGGCTACTTCTGCATCACTAATTACAAGCCTGAAGTATTCTCGTACAACAAAGCTTCAGAACGCGAGCAACATCCGCGATTGTTGTCTTACAGCGTGATCAATACGAAGTGCATCTTTATATTACTCATCATAGAAATCGAATGTATAAAAATAAATGAATTTGTCATTCAATTAGAAGCTACTATAGCGCCATAATTTTATTATTATATCATCACGTCAAGCGCTTTACGGAGTAGGCAGAGAGCACCGAGTCCCAGATATCTCTATCCTTACAAACCTTATATATCTTGTTATGAATATACTGGAGAAGCTAAGTGATGACAATAGGACTCGATGCTAGGCTTTGGAGGCGGATGGTTCAAGAAAAAAGTTACCGACGGAGTATACATACATACGAGTATACTTGTTCTACAGACAATGTAATAGCAGTAATAGCACTTTGAGACTAACTTAAAATAAAGTGTTAGAAAATCATTTAAATTTATTATGGAACGAGTGCTAATATGAAAACAAATTAATCACAATATTTTATTAACCTAAATAGAAGTAGGCAGAGTAATAATTTTAATACACCCAGTAAGAGATAAACAATAATAATAGTATCTACGTAGATTCGAGTACTATTTGGTGGTTCTAACGATATAATGTCACGAAACGAAACAAACAAGCGCCGCCATAAATCATGCTCGCCTTCGCTGGCGACGTCATTAGAATTAGTTGCTCGTTGGATTAATTAACATGGTTATGAGAAACTAAAAGTGGGTAATATTACACAACTATGACTTGCGCCATTTTCGTTGCTGCGAATATTTCAAAGAAGGTAAAAAATGAAGACACTTTTCTCAATACGAACTGTCAAGACAAATGTCATAATCTGACAGATGTCGAATGTGATCTGTTTTCCCAGAGCACTATTATTTGGTTATTATTTTATTGGAGTTCTTCAAGAAAAGCGCAAAAAAAGCTCTTCTTTAAAGTCTGCAATGCAGTGGCCACTGCTAGAGTGTTGCAAATATTCGTAGGCGACGGTGACCACTTAACATCAGGTCTGCCTGTTTGACGGGTTAAATGTAACAAAAAAGGAGTAATCAGTGTGACCATGTGTTGTTTAGATATTAGCAACTTATAAAATTTTCAACTATGGTAACTCTACGACAATGTAGAATTGCATGAACTCCCGCATCATGTAACGCTTGGTCTTTATAAAACAAACATTCCCACTTGAGAGCCCTTAAATGTGCGTAGAGTTACAATATTATCGCCTAGATACAAGAACCGTTGTGTTTCACAGGATATTTCTGACAGTTATTAATTTATAAATTATTTAGACTGAATTGAAATGTGTAAAATAATAATAATAATCGACCCATTTATCATTCCACTGTTGGAATATGGGTCTCCTCTCATATTGAGAGCGTTAAGGCCA
>DWJK01006215.1:0-10627 GCA_018248815.1 Croniades pieria auraria | reverse complement strand
ATTAGGGTCAACAGCATAAGACACTTAGAGAAAAACAAAAAAAAACGTATTACTCCTACAACAGCGCTTTCCTTGGCCGCACCTCCGTTGCCTGTAAAAGGATGTTCAAGGAATCTATGTTTAAGGACCTAAGAAATAAAATGTGAGCCGTCACGGGACGTCTGGTAGATGTGAAGCATTGAAATTATTTTGTACAAGTCATATGCATAAAAGAACAGATTGCGACAGGAACTAAATAGGGCATAATGTAAAAACTAAAATATTAAATTTGTTTTCTATAAAATGATGACTGTTAACTTAATAAACGTTTTTGTTCATTGAATACAAAAATAAAAATATATAAAATTTATTTCAAATTGCGACAACGCAATTCTTCTAATTAGTGACATCTGTAATACCGCATGTATATAAACCATCGTATAGCGTGGCGATGCTTGTCATGGCGACGTGTCTCCACGCCAACAATCGATTTCACCCCCGGCTATAGATGTTTCACACCAAAAAAACGACATGACATGCAAACTTTCGCTGATTCATTTGTTGTTTAAAAAAAATAGGCAGTGTGACAACATTCTTTGTTAAAATAACAAAAAGTACAAGTACGAATAACATGCAAATCTTAGATTTTCGCTCGTACTGTTCATTGAAATTCAATAATTTTTACCCTAGTGAAAACAAATATAATTTATAACATCACTGAAACCACAACAGATCAGAGACAAAGCAAACCAATTTTTTTTAATTCTCTCACGCGCTGTTTCGTCTATGTTAAATTCTAGATTCTTCTTAAGCGGCCGACAGCAATCAACTTGGGCTGGCTACAATTGAATCGATGTTTTATGAAAATACAGATACATCGAGTAAATCAACAGCTTCTGAAAAGATCGGATGAATTCGATGAACAGTACACAATTTCCTTTTTTTTTTTTGTTAAATAAAATATGTAGTAGCTAAAATAAAGTATATTACAGCAGTGATTCTAATGATTTACCACCGTAACACCTATTTAAGAACATGCACCAAACCCATAACTGAAAACCGCATCAAAATTGGACTAGTAGTTTGTTTGGGAGATAAATGGCAACATTGGTTTGGACAAACAAATGTTTGCTTCAGCGTCCCCTGGTGATTTGTTACCGTAACACCTATCTAAAAACATGCACCAATCAAATCAAAACCCATCACTGAAAACCGCATTAAAATCGGACCAGTGGTTTTGGAGATAAATGGTAAAATTGGTTTGCACAAACACACGAACATCCTCTCATCCCTAACGCATTACCGTCTCTATTCCGTCGTGGGTAAAAACAGAAATAGATGCGTCTAGTGGATGCAGGTGCAAAAAACACTTCCAGTAGCCAATTTATCTGAATAAGCGAGAAATTGGGTGATGGATGAGTCAGAGGTCTTCATAATAGGTGTGCGTGTATAAAGAAAATGTTAAATATAGAAGAAGCACACCAGGCCGCAAGGGTAGATATATTGGACACTCTGTTTATCCCGTGAGGAAACTGCGGTAACAGTATTATAAAAAAGTAGCAAATTTTCTTCTAAAATAGAAATTTAGCGTTTAACAAAAAAACCAATAGTGATTTTTTTAAGATATGGCAAAAGTATAGACAGAATAGACGCATTGTTTGATGGATCTTTTCAGTTCCAATAAAAACCAAATAGCAGTTTGGACTCGTAGTTGCAAAAGATCGTTTGCTCACCCTTTCTTTCTTACTCCTCACCAATTATCTTTTATTTACCTTTAATTCTTGATTTTGGACCTTTTAACTTTCCACATTTAAAATTTTCCATACTTGACGTATGCATATAAAACTCCAACGCACCTATGGTTGTATCGGTATAGCGAGAGAGACACCGAGCCAATGTCAACAGATACTGAACGGTGAGTGTTTGTTCCCTGGATAGCGTGGGGTAGCGTAAGGAACGGCCATAAAAGTGAATACCTCGGTGAGAGCAGGTAGACAGACAGACATCTATATACACTGCAAAGAGGAAAACGAAACTTCAATAAACGTCTTGCTTTGTCGTGAAGCTCTGACGATAAAACATAGCTTTATCTTGGGAAACACGGTAATAAACACGAATGCATTAAGACATCGCTTAAGAAATGTTTGCTTTCCTTAAAGCAATGGTGTTATATGGCGAACTATAGGAAAGGGCAATAGGCACATATGAACTTCACTATGCTGATGCGCCTTGAGGCTCAAGCGTCTAGCTGGTCAAGGTATGGCGCAGCTTACCTCGGCAGGGCTAAAACCCTGATCGCCGACGGGCAGCAGCGCAGGCGGTATGAGAAACAGCACTTTGCTATCCCCAACTCACAGCGCGTAGGGATTATGAACAAAAAGCCTCCAAGAATGGCCTATGTCCAGTAGTGGGCTGAGACAAGCTGATGTTGTGATGATATAATGTGATTAAAGTGAAGCCAACGAGCATACAGCGATGACAAACAGCTGCTACTGCTCGAAGTCGTCTGCACGCGACCTCGAACAAGAATGTAGCAATAGGTATATAAGTGTCAGCATATCTACGTACCGTAGTTAATAAATACAGTGACGTTAAATTGTTTTCTAACGGTTATCAGTGTTATAATTTTATATACCTATTGTTATTGTGTAAATTTTATCCCATTCGGCGTATTATTATATTATATTTTTATAAAAAATTTATCCTGTTATTCTGTTATCCTATTATTATATTATATTTTTATTAAAAATTTATCCTGTTATTCTGTTATCCTATTCTGATATAAACGCAACAAAAATTTGCCACAGCGTAATTTTCATTTGAGGAATAACTGACGAACGAATAAATAAATTTAATATATTGTCTACATATCGTGGTTGAGGTAAAAACTGCACTAAATACCAGTTCTTTATCATTTAAAATAGTGTACATTTATGTATTAAGTCCGCTGGCATTTTGCAAACAATATAACAATTACTAGGCGGAAATTACTTTTACCGTCCAGAAAGGAACTTCAAATATTTTATACATAAAAGTTTTCATTCGATAACAATACTTATAGGTTTTTAAGAGGAAAAATATTTTCGAAACATCACTTTAACCAGACGCGCGCTAGGTTAAAGTTAATCAAACGTAACATCACGCTTGTAATCCCCGAAGAGACAGGCAGAGCTGTGTAGTACACTGCCACGTTTATACATAACTGATTAACTTTCAATTTAATCAGTTATGTATAATCCACGCAGCTTTAAATAATTAACTGCGGTTATTATAATATGTTCTCCTCATAATAACGCCTATATCGTTATTTATAATGTGCGACCACTTCGTTGATGAACAACAATAATCTATAAATATAAATAAATTTGAAATATATTTTTCTAATATCAATATAATAGTTTTTTAGTGAGTGCGTGTGAATGTACATATATACGGTGCATATAACAATAACGCAATTTACAATTTTTCATCTGTCCGTCTGTCTGGGGTGATCTCCGAAACGGCAGGAACGATTTCGACGGAACTATCACTAAAATATAGCTAAATGTATAAGGAGGAAATTAGATCAATTCTATTTTAACAAAATATTTAGGGTTCCAAAAGAAAAACCCATAAAACACAATAAAGCAAAGGAAACGAAGTCGCAGGCACAGCTAGTAGTACAATATACCACCCAAACACAAAACAAGTATTGTGTTTATCCCACATATAATTGACCCGTGTGAGAATAGAATCTTCCCATTCAGCTCAACGGTCAGACTCACTAAGCACTGAACCAATGGGCCACGAACGGTTCAGCGCATTTGAATTGGTTATTTCGTGTTACAAAATTAACTTCCATTTTGTGTTTATTTGTATAACAAACACGCAGGTTACACATTTAATTAAACAATTATAACCGTTCGATGTCAAGTTAAATATACACCTATGTTTATTTCACTAGTCAATTACGTCTGTACAAATATGACTACGCCGCAATAAATGCGTTTATGACACTCATAATATTGCGGAATTACCGTAGAAATTACATAGAAAAACATTTATAAAAGTTTATATTTTTCTTCTCTACATTACAGTGATAAGCAAGGTAATTAAGTTCGCCCTTTTAAGACAAATAAGAGAGTAACGAATTTACATTTGTCACAAGAGATGGCGCTACGTGTATTTTGAATCACGGTATCACTCTTTGACACAAATCCTCACGACAAATCCCTTACGGGGTAAGCAGAGGACACTATTGATTAATAATTGGAATTGGGAAATTTAAAAGTGGACCCGTAATAAGAAAGTCAAGTTGAACATTGCCGTCTACAAAACATCACCGCAAGATCGCAGCGTTGATTTTTCGTGTTTCATTTGTAAATAAGCAATTCAAACGTTACCTGTACAACTTATACGTGTTTATAAATATCTAGTCACGCTAATTAAGTAATAAAGCAAACAAGCTGCCTAATTCTTATTTATTCTTGGCATGTATATCTGATAAGATTCCAGTGTATAATATTTTACAGAATGTGTTGTCTACTATGCTGTTGGAATGTCTTAGATAAATAAATAAATTATTCCACGACATTATGAATATATCAATCAAAATTACATGTCAAGGCTTATTGATTTGGTGGTGAACACTAACCACATATCATAACTTTACAGAACAACAGCCACTATAAGACAATTTAGCTCACCATACCTTTCGTGTCAAAAATCAATGTACAAAAACAATAGGTGCAAATGAAACAAAACGTAACAAATTTTGTAATATTCGTCTTAAATTGAAAGTCGTTTATTTGTATAGAAAGATGCACCCAATTCACAGAAGCAAAAACACTAACATTAACAATGTAGAAAGAACAATGGCATATTATTAGGTAATAGGCAAAGTAATTTCGCCGAACAAGAGGTCGAATCTAACAATGAATGTATTCATCATAATTTAACCGCAATGGGAACATCCCGATTTGCCATACGATTACCCAATTGGATAGATAATACAAAACTACATATATATTGGATCTAATCAACTATCATAAACGAGACGAAATGACCATATGAAACATTCTTCGATAACAAAAGCACTTACATTATTAAAACCTTTGAGATTTTGGAATATATCATAGCCTTCACATACCAAAACACATTTTACAAGATTTTGCAACGAATGAGGACTAGTTGAGGTGAAGTCACTGTATTCCTGCGTAACTTGGATCCAAAAATATATTGTAAAAAAATATTGTTCTTATTAATAAAAATCTCAGTTCCACTCCCCTAATTATAGAACAAAAAGATTGTCCATAAAATTTGATTCCAAAAATAGGGAAAAGGACTTCAACCTGATGCTTCGATCTTATAATATCCAAGCAGTAGGTCTTGAAGCTTTTCCTAATGAACTGGCGTTGGAATGTACAGTATTTGAACAAAATTCAAAAACTTGGTAAATGGGATATTTTTTTTGGTAGTGAACATAACGTAATGAAAATGATAATGAAAAAATAAATCCTTTATTTTATAAATAATATTCCTAGTGTTTCCGTTGCATATCATTGTATTCTGATTGGTACAGATAGTTACTAAGATTTCAGTCGTTCTTGCGCAGTGTTGCCTTATAATATCATACCAAATTCGTTGCTGATCTCTCTATATCTCTCTATATATCTGGTAACTTATATCATTTAACCCGCATAAACTCTTAATATTTATATTCCTTAGATAATAGATAACTCGAAGTCTAAGTTTTACTATTTCATATATAGCTTTAAATTTAATCGTCATACAAAAATGAAACGACATCAAATACAAATCATTGAAAACACTTTTTCCCAGTGTAATCATTTTATAATTAGCAAATCTATTATTTTAACGCGTGTCAACCGTCGAAAAATCAAAAAAAAAAAAAAAACGAAAAATTCAACGTGTTCCCAGTATCGCTGTACATTATAGATTTTTTAACGTATGTATATAACAACTAACATTTTATTCACAAAATATTATTTATGCCCTAGTTATTCACAAATTACTTAACGCGACTGCAATTTATTGATGGATAAAATAATCCATAAATACTAAATCGACTACAACTGCTAGCTTTACCCATAAATTCAAAATAATCCTCTCTTCTCGCTACTATTTCATCAACTCAGCCTTCTACCGCCAGTGATCAGCTGCAATCTTCCTTAAATTAATAGTCCATATGTAAAAATAATATGAATAAAGTTAATGAACTCTCTACGTGTGTTGTGTATTGGAAACCACTTAGAACATCTGTTAAACCGCCAATTAAGTTAAACCACACAAGTAAATATTGAACAGTCAATATAGACCACCGCGCAACTTTGAGGCACTGCTGAAATCCTTTAGCGAGCGGAAATCACGCTACGGCTGGCACTAAAGAAAAACAAGTAGCGGAAAGGAGAGGATTCAGTGCTAGAGTTTGTATAAGCCATTATTTGTCTACTTTATTATCAGTCACGGGTGAAAATCGCGTGCTTGGTCGCAGTTAGTACCAACGCTTCCGTAATGTTTGGAATATGCCTGGTGTAATCCTATCTCCATACTTATAGAGATGGAAAGAATCAACGCGGCCGTCATCTAGCCTAATCGTATCGGTGCAGTCCTTTGAAACATGTAGAGAACTCATATTTTAAGCATCATCTCTCGTAAATTTCTGATATTAAAGGTGTATCTTTAAAATGTATGTGGATCAGCCTTGCCAATTAATATCAAATTAATCGCATGTCCAGTCGCGGTACATTCACACTGGAAAAAAAACTAGAAGTCGAAATTCATCTATAATACGGATATATATTCTGGCCGTGTCATTGGCCGTCCAATCCAATCCAATAAAGGCAACATTACCGAGATGCCACTAATCAGACGACCTCCGCTAACGGTACGTATATTTAACAGGTTTCCCATTACGGCCGTCGGCGGTGGCATCGAGCCCGAGGAGCAAGTCAATTCGATCGTCGTTATGTAACCTCACTAATGTGAATCTGAACGGTAACTTAGAAAGGGAATCGAGTGTTGCGTCTGACGCCACCTACTTTAGATCGTGCATAGAATTATTTAGCTATTGAAACTCCATAGTAGCATGATGAAGAAAGTTTATTCTATAGATGTTCTCAATATCCAATTGAACATCAATTGTTACTACATAAAAGTCACCAGTATAATTTAGAATAAAACCTTTGGTCCATTTGAAGTTACATTAAAAATTATCGAATACAAGTGTAATTATTAATATATAAATATTTATAACATCTATACTTCATTATTCTAACAATAAACAATAGAAACAGAAACGAAAAAGCGCTAATTTGACATTCATGAGGTTAAGAACGTCTATGCCGGTTCCGGCGTGCCTCAAGGCGCTCTGCTGGGACCGCCCGCATAACTAAGTTTTATCGAACAACACAAAAATAAACTTTAAAATACTGTTATAAAGTCGTTTTTCACGTGTGAACTAACCGGCTTTAACAGTTATAGTTGTACATACTAAATCAGTAACACGATTTCTCACCTTCGTTTGATATTAGTATACATACATACATATTGTGCAGTAGATATGCGACGTATTATTCTACCAGATATACAATAACGATGGTAATGTCAAACATTTCATTCGATAAATTAGACAAGTTGGTACTATTACGTTTATCACTCGTTTCATACGTATTCTCATATTTGTTACAAGAAACAAAACACATTCAGCAACGCAAAACTACGTACATATATACGTACAGCATAAAAGTTATTTTTTTTAATCTAAATTTTTAACTACAACCAGAACAAAACCTCACTTTAAATGAAAATAATACAGAAACATTACTTCAGTTTGCACACTTAAGCGTCTCTGTAGCACCAAAATTAAGGTCACAAAAACTTTTAGCCGGAACGCTGTATGAATAATCCCCGTACAAATGAAGTCATTTGCTAAGGTTAAAATGATTTCATTTTTCCAAGCCAAGATGTGTCCCTAATCGTTTCTCATTAAATGCGTGCAGTTCACGCGTTACGGTACATTCCTGGATTTTCAATGGTAATGAAGTGGATAATACATTTTTTGTGCTGGTTTGAATCAAATACCATTTTCCTTTATGGACACCAAATACGCTTAAAATATCGCTGATATGTTACCGATTTAAGAAAAGCTATTTCTCAAGAATCCTAACACGTTTGTTGAGCAATGCAAATACTAAAACCCAAGTAGGTCTCACTCAAGTGCAACAAGTGACGAAGTGGAAGAAAAAAAGTCGCAGACAAAAAACATTATCACTACTAATTGGTCAATAAATTTATCATAAAAATAAAAAACTTTATTGCTGATTTATCGTAAATGCTAACTAATAAATATCAAAGTATAGATTTCCAAGACAAATATGCCGTTGTCAAAGAATTGAATAATACCCTCCCCAACACAGATTTCTCCAACAAATAAGCTATGGAAATAAGAATTATCCTTGAAAAATATAGCCAAAAGAATTTTAAAGCATAAAAACCCGTATGAATATGAAGTTTGACAACTCATTAAACAAGTTTTTGTTCCGAGGTTAAATTCCAGTCCTTTTAATAACCCACACAGGTGACACTCACTCAGGTTGTCTCAAGTTTGATTACACGAATAAGATCCAGGCAAATCAATCGAGCTAATTCTTGACCTAGAACATTAGATACTGTCACGACTTTAGATCAGTCGAAGTCGACTGCCTGCTTCCAGATCTTAATATCGTACAAGACAGTACTCTATTACGCCTTGGTGACAACTGAGTTATTGCACAAACAATAGCCGGATACGTAATATGTACGAGTTAAGCCTTAACATCTTAATATTATTTGATGTGATTAATGATAATCTTAGGAGTTTAAATATACAAAGAAAACACAAAATAATCACGAACGATACAATATCTATATCATGAAGCACGCACTTCCCTTCACTGATTTCGTATTATCGAAACGAATATTGACACAAGCACTAAAGGGATGATTATTAGATACACGGTGGCATTAAAATAGATCTATCTATCGGCATTTTAATCGAATGATAGAAATCGATGATCGCGTTTTTGATTAATATTAGTATAGGAAGGGGAATAATTGGTTGGTATTTTAAGAGATGAAAATCTTGATCATCATCTGCTGATTGCGATCTAGATCGTATTTATAAGTTAACGAGTACATTGCTAAACTCTTCACAACACGTTTATTCAATTTATGTATGTAATGTTATTTTGTACAAACCTAAAATATCTTTTCAATCATCATTTTAGGACTAAAATTGTGGTATAATACGATTGGCAGTCAATCAAGTAGATGATTCATCATTTAAAACTAGTTTTAAAGAGCGAGAGAGCAGCTGATAATTAATGGCAGAACTCCAGACCATCCTTAAAATGCGAGGGATCTGCAAACTGTTTAAATCAAACTTCAACAGAAGTCTATAAGCCACAGAGTTCAGACTGCATAAAAAAAAAACAATTGAATTCACGTCCGTTTTGTTCTAGCAAGCACCAAAATAATAATGAATAGACACTAATATCATCTGTGGAATCCTCTCTTTCTGTCACAGCTACCACAAGTCACGTAAGCAGCTATGAATGGTGAACGCTAATGAGTCCAACGGGCGATTCGTAAGCGGTCAATGCCAACGACCTTGCGAACACCGCCTTAGGCACTGAATTTATTACGTCAACATCTTGATAAGCATTACTAATTATGTTTTAAGTGCTGTATCGAGCTGGGATATCGATTACTTGATTAGAATTAACATGTTTATCTTTGGTTTTGTACGATTTGATGACATAATTAACGAAAAGGTCAATATCTTGCGACTTTATCTGTTTGATCAACTGGTTGATTTCATTTGATTTTATTTTTACACGGCTGCTAATCCTTTTTAGGAAAGGTATCTCAGATATCTAAAACCAAACACCCATGATTTAAGCGTCAAATTATTGGAACATATCAATATTAAATTTTATACATTTCGGCCATGTTACAGAAATAGATCAAACAACACCATCAAAAGCATTTTATCTAAATTTATGTGTCTATGTGAATTAAGTGAAAAGTTAAACGCGTCCACTAGAAATTAATTACAAGCAGTTTTCATCAAAGTAAAAATAGTTTAGTTTCGTTCAAAATTAAAGTAAGATTTTCTTTCTAACCGTAGGTACCCCACTTCGAATGATAAGACCCACATTATTCACAACAAATTCTTTTAAACTATCTTCGGCTAATATCTTAAAACACGCCATGTTTCGATTTTAAGCCTTCGCTTCTGAATGTAACAAAGGATTTTCATGATACATCCCACCACTTTATCTGCAAAGGACGCGCAGAAAAAGGAATGAAACGTAAAAGTTGAAAATGTTTTTCTAATATTTGAACGGTATTCTATTTTAAATAATCAGATGGAGGTAATGAATCCGTACTAAAATTTGTATTAGAAAACAAAAGTTGAAATCAAGACACGAATCATTATATGATAGTTGAAATAAATTCGACAGACCATAACGATTATAGCTCATTTGAATGAATAAAACGATTTAATCATGATACATACAAAAGTGCCAAAATATAATTGAGACCTGGAGAATCAACAAAGCTTGATACGGTTAAAAAACGAAACAAGCATTTTATCTGATGAGAC
>DWJK01006214.1:0-10627 GCA_018248815.1 Croniades pieria auraria | reverse complement strand
TTAATGGGTCGAATAAAAAAAAAAAAAAAAACAAAAAAAAAAAATTTGAAGTGCACGAAATGTAGAGGTTTCGGTGTTTTTACTTTCGCTAATAATTTCTATTTTTTTACGTTTCAGTTTATTACATTTATATTAGTTCATGTCATTTTTATTAAGAAATAGAATTCATAGATACTTAAATAAATACTTAATTGCTCATCCCGCCAGGACGCCTACGAAATTTATCTTAACACACCTGATTCTTCATTATCTTTATGCAAGCAAACACGTCAGCTTAAGAGACTAAATAACATTTAACGATCGATATCGATAAAAACGCCCATCATTATCGCTATAGCCATCCCAAATTGGTGTATCGAGCAGTGAGCCCGCAACTGGTACCGTTACCTCACCTATCTCGAGCCGTCGCTTGTCACCTGTGTGCCGCGTCTAGCTGTGACCGGCTGCCATTGTGGACCGTACACACAAGTTGTATTTATAATTAATTTGGCATTGCTTAGTTTCGATTTTTTTTTGCGGACTCTATTATGTTGTGGATACGAGGTATAGGTGTGCAGTCTTTAGGCGCGAACTGATACATGTATATGTATGTATATTATGTTCTGTGCTTTTGTACCCTTTGTTGACTGAATATAATCGTTATTTATAAATATTTTGAGACATTTCCACAAAATTCTTTCTGATCGAAAATTAGGCAGAAATTGTGTCATAGTAATGAGACTGCTGATAAAGTACATATGTGAATATAATAACATGTTTATATCAGTATTTTTTTATCTTTATCAGTGTGGATTGCCACCAAATTAAATAGTCTAGAGTAGAACAATCCACCACATTACCCCAGACCGAATTGGATAAGTGGTACGTTACTGGCCGTTTTGTTTATAATACGTCAAATGTTTTTAATAGATAAAAACGGTAACTAGTTTCCATCGCGTGCATTAGGAAATGGGTAAATGCGTAGTAACATGACGTCCATTGTACATTTTGTGTAGTTTTAGAGAACTGTAAGCGATTCGTGCTTTTCTTTGAACGCAATGTCGTATTGAAATATGTTTTTATTTAAATATGTTGTCGTATTTAAATATGTATTCGGACGTAAACGTAACTGGTGAAACGTAGAAGTGTACTACACTCCTCTGCATACCCCTTCGGGGCTTACAGTCGTGATGTTATAATTTTTTATATTCTGGATTAGCTACTACTGATCCAATAGGTACAGTCGCGGAGACAGTTTGCTTTTCATTTGATAGCGCTACATTTTTATTTTGTTTGTTTTTTTTTTGTAATAAATGATGCTGACCCAGTACCGACCTCACGAGCACTTCGAACGTTGGAATAGTACTTTTCTTGCTGACGTTACCGCACTGTTTTGCGTACAGTTCGTGACCGTTTACAATCATTGTCGCGCTTCGTCTATAAGAATTTGCTATTTCTACTTACCTGTACATGTAGCATAAAAGAAAATTTTCTAGGCCCGAGTTTAGTTCAAGCTGAAATAGACCATGAGGTTTCGCTCTTAAGGTTTTTTTCAGACTGTAACAAAGCTTATTCTGTAACTCTAAGGCAATGGTAGACAAATAGCTTTCATAGAATACCGGCACATAAAAACATAATTCATAGAAGCGTTTCGCCCTTGACCTCTCGCAACAATGGTGTCCAACGCCATGGAGAATCGAACGGCGGGTCCGACATAGGGCTGTCAGGCGACTGGTAATATATGTAGCACAATTATTATATATCTATGCCTGTATGTGTGAGTCATTTGTTCTTTAGCTGAGTTGGTTGTGAACAAGATAGTGACATCTTTTTAATGAATCAATGGAATCACTTAAGTTAGATATGAATTAATTTACATGTGGTAAACATGTAAAAAACAGTGGTCCAGAGTAATTGATCCCTTTTATTATAGAATTCCTCTTCCATGTAACCATAAGGAAATATACTTGTTCTAAACTCGTCACACAATAGTTTTTTCATGTTTCGCCTAATTCAATGGTGCGACGCAATATTGCCAACCCTAGCTCGGCGCGCTAGAGTCGCGATGAATCGTTTCCAATCACGAACAATGGGCGCGCGGATGGCTAATTAGCTGATGAGTGATTTTGATTGTTTACGAGAAACCAACTTTGTCTATGTTTTGAGTATATATTTTTGTTATAGTGTACTTCTTAATTACTTTGTAATGGTTGGCCGGCGTGCTGGTCTAGTGGTTAGTGGTCCTGACTGATTAGTTGGAGGTTTCACGGGTTTGTCTATGTGGGGCGAGAGGTTACGTGATGAGATGATTTTTGAAATTAAAAGTTACGATTGAAAATACAACTATACTCTGTTAAGGTTTTTTACTTATTTGTCAGTGTTTTAAATTATATTTGTAACACGCTAAATGATTTCATCGCGGGTGAAGCCGCGGAGCTCAGCTCGTAGTGTATAAAGTTTGACAACCGCTGTCTCACCGCGCGGTTGGATTTTGGAGTCCATTGAAGCAAGATAATGATGTGTCAATCAGTCGGTCAGATGGAGTTTGAAGAGCTTGATATTAGCAATGGTAACACTTATATTGAAAAGGGAATATACTGTATTTTCAACATGTTTCTGTGACAGTATAGTGTATTCTATGTACCTACACACAGAGATATATTTCTTAACCCGAATTTTAGACCAAAAACTGTAGAGGAAAAAAATACTTGATCCCAGGTCTTCCGTTAGTGGGCGACAAGAACGAAAGCCTTCTCATTCTAAGAGGAGAACCGTTTTCAACAAGTTCAAATAACATTCAATTAAGGGATAAATCGCATATATACGGTTCAAAGTGTACATAATAGTGGTATGATAGATTTATATGGGCTTTAGTAAAAAGTGAGAAAAAAAAATACTGCTTTAAATAAATCATACACCCCATAATAGTACTAGTACTGATGAAAATTCAAATGACTGGTAAATGAAAGGAGGCATAGCTTTTGCTCATACAAAATATTAGGCTTGTTCAGTGCTGATTTTTTATCTCTCTTGTCTATAAACTTATGTTTTTTTAAAACAAACATAGAATTTAAGAAGAGGAATATTGAATAATAATACTTGTATTAAACACATCGTTCGTAAAGTAGAAAGGAGACCGAAACAGGGCCACCATGGTTGGTCTAACTAACTAACGAGTGAACGACGAACGCTAACAGGTTCACAACGGAACGGCTAACACGTCACCACCGAACCAGCGGCGGTGTGTCAGTGTGGCGCGTCTCGTCGGCTAATTGTAATGATTGGATATTAAAGCTTCGGGTGCACTTGCGTTGAGCATTACTGGTGAAAAACGAGTTTATTGGAACATTTTGTATTCTTATTTTAAAGTGACTTCTACACTAAAATAGTAATGAATACCTGATGGGGAGGAACGAATTGTAACAGTACTTGAATAATTAGGGCAAAATGACTATTTGTCTTTTAATTTTTTTTTTTTTGGAGATATGTATTTAATTTTATGGTATGCCTTTAAACTATTTCATTATAACAATGAAACTATACATGGTGATTTAAATGCTACAAGATTAAAAGGTGTTCATTATTTAATAAAAGCATCCCTAATCGCATCGCCCTTCGCGTCCCTGACATTGCACTAGTTGTGTGTGTAACATGTGTGGCGTTTATTTATGTGTGTTTGTGTGTGTGTGGAGCTGATGCGAGCGACCCCAATCCCTCACTAAGGACGCAGATAACAGGTTTAGCCACTCTTTTCACGTGGATTACACACATAACTGCCTTACTGCGACATTGCCTTAAACTCTTTAATCTGTTACCTACAAATAATAATTGACGTGTTCTGAAAATGCTCTTTAATTTAGTACCTACAAACAATCGCCAACGCGGTACCTCACTATTAAAAAGCCATCGCAAACAGTCATCATGGGGATTGACGTAAATATGTAACGGGTTAATTCACGTATGTTTTTCTAGATTACCTGACTAATTTATATTCGCTATCTCAGAGGAAACAGCCGTGTGTTAAACTAGTACATAATTGTGTACATATATATGTGTATGTATATAAGCGTTTAATAGTATTAAAATTTTTATCATAATTTTAGGCAGAGGATTTAATTTAAGAATGTCATCGGGCTCTCCCAGTCTTGTCGGATCTGCCAATTATCAAGAAAAGTAATCAATTTAATTCCCACTGCTGGGCACCTTGGCTCCTGACCCGAATAACATACAGGAGTATACTCAACGGTTCTCAACTAAAGTGACTTCCTAGCACGCAGGACACTTTGAATTGGTGGTGATGACGATGAGCAAATATTAAACAAAACGTCGATTACTGTATTCTTTAGGACGAGTGCAGAACGTGTTTCTATCGGGAGAAAGGAAATGCCAAAGAGACTTAAGACTAATACAATAACAACTATTTAGTATTGGCACTTACATTCGATGCTTGCAGATAAAAATCAGGGGTCATTTAACGTTGGTGTGTTACATTTTTATTTTAACATTCGAGGCTGACATTCCGTTGCGGTTTTAAAAGTGGAGCTGGTGATAGCGACCCTAATCTTTTGTCGAGGTCGGAGATAACAACCTCGGCTATTACATCTCTCTTACGTCAGTGGCCAAACATGACCTCTTTGCGAGAGGACACCGTATGTAGAGCGACTTCGAATAGAGAACATAAACTTACTAATATTAATGGTATTCGTAATGAGATGTGCTATATAGACTATTAGCAGTCCTATTCTAGTCATTAGCAGTCCTATTCTAGTCATTAGCAGTCCTATTCCAGTCATTAGCAGTCCTATTCTAGTCATCTTGTTTCCATGTTGTGCTAATTAATAGTATTATTAAAAAGTTATACTAAATGAATATAACTATCTTATTTCCACATTTCTGACTGCTGTCGGTTGGAGACGGCTCCAGGCAGCGGCGGCTACTTAACAAAATTAGAATTGCCTAATTAAAATATATAGAAAGGCTCTAAACATTCTCATGCTGAGCGGACGTCTGTACACAGGAGTTGGACAGTAAACGTTGACGAGAATAAAAAATATCTGCAAAATTTTATATAATTCTATTTATTCCGAAGATTTGAGGACATGGAGCACTTAGTTCGTAATTCGTTGTTTACAAACTTGGACAAATGGCATCATTAATTCGTAAAAATGTACTATATACATAAAGAGTGAAATACATAACAACAGGAAAATATACTTACCACCTCTGACCACGATTTATTAAGCGTCACAAATATAAATAACATATCTAACCGTTGACACTTACACCAAGGTATAGGGCACGCACTACATATGTCAAACCCAACTACAGTCCAAGGGCTTAATCCAGACATCTGTGCGACCCATTTGGCACCGAATTATTCATGTTCAAATTGCACGGAGCATATAGAATGTATCATAGTAATTGTTCATTTAATTTCGCTTTTACATTGAGATTGCGATTCTTCTTTTATCTGTCGTGTCGTTTTTAGAAACCTAACTGGCACTTATTTGTGACAAATCGATTATATTCCTAAGAGAGTGAAGGATTAAATGGGAAAGATTTTTTTTTAATATAAAGTTTCATCGCTGATCATCGGTTCCATCACTAAATCCTCATCCTCAGAGAATCGCTAGTTTTATTATTGCATTATCATCACTCCTTTTATCATTCCACAATTGGAGGCTAGTTTGTATTCTATCATAGCACCGTTATTTACATTTTAAAGTCTTACCAACTTTAAAATGTAATGCTGTCACTCTCTTAACGAGAATGAATGTTATTCTATCTTCATTTATTTACTTTGTAACATTTATTTACTGTGTTAACAAGAAAATTATATCAAATCAAACAGGTACGTAGCGAATGCATTACGCAGTGGCCAGGTCTCAACTGTGACGTCACCAGATACATAATATGGCCTTTCAATTCAAACCTACATACATACTCGTAAATTTCCACAATCTTCAGTGACCATATAAAAAAAAACTAAATTAAATTTATTAAACATTCACTTGTATTTTAAGCATATTATCAGATTTAAGCATAAAACATCCTAAACCCTCCTAACAATATCCAAACTTGTTCACTTCTATTCGAACACGGACATTAATAGACCATTACAATACTTTATCGGTCTCCTATCCGGGAACCATGTCTGAAGCGTCCATAACTCCGCGCTGTAAATAAGGGCTCGCCAGACGTTCCCCGTCGGAGCCGACAATTAAACCTGTGGGTAGTCCTATTATAAACTAAGGAGGTCCGCGCGGCTGGAAATAATCTGTAGATTGATGGTAAAGTCGATGCTGTTCGATAGCGAAGCGATAGCGGATAAGACAGAAGCCTCAGAGACAACATTCAAGGCATTTTTAATTTTGTGCAATCATCTCGTACTAATACGTGGTAAGGCTGGTACTAATAATATATTACAATAAATAATTCATATGTCATTTAATATTCCGAACGTTCTTACTAAATAAATAAATATTTTGCCAACAGGCACTTTCACTTTATGAATGCTAAGAAGAATTAATCTCCGCCAGTATCCTTTACACAGTTTCCTTAATAACACTATACGATATTTCAATGGTGCCAAAATTCTTAATACGAAAATAAAGAAATCATGTCAAAATATCCACTAACATCAAAAAGTCTTTAACTACCCTCTCGTTGAGTATCAACCGTTATATTCAAAAACCGTTCGCTGCGCTAGCGTCGCACGCTCAGAGCTCGACTTACACTTGCGCCCTCTCTTCTTGAGGCAGGTCGGAGCGACATTCCACCGGCCACAGAGCGCTCGTCACGTAGACGCGTCGCAGCAGCGCACCGCCTATGGACGAGCTGATCGATGGGCTTGTCGGTTTTTGCCACAAGAATATTTGTTACCCACTCTGTTTGACGTGCACGAGGTGGGCCCTCTTTTATTTTTTCTTTTCACGCAGCGTATTTTGATGTGTAGTTTAATGTTACCAGCCAGTATTTGAATTTGGTTGGATATATGTAATTAGGTAACAATAATTCTTAGTTTAGCATATTTTATTTAGCATTGTTGCAGTAATTTATATCTTTATTTCGAAAATGCAAACTCACTAATTTATGAAAACGTTTCCGTATCCATAAAGTGTCATTCCGCAATAAATAAATTATGTAGGTATATCAATAATACTAGAATTGTAATATAATTTGACACGATGTCTATAAACATATTATCTACGAAAGTGGATAATCTGGTTTGGATGTGCAAACAAATGTGTCTCGTTAGTGTATAATATTTCACTGTCAATTTGATGTATCACGGAGCGGCTTTGAACGATCTAGACCTGAGATTGTGGTCGATGCGAAGATGTTGTCGCTTTGAGAAGCGGCTTACGACTAACTGTTCCGAACTTGGTCTGCTTGCAATATCTCTGTACGGTACAGTATGTAAGGAGAGGACTTCTTATTATTATTAATTCGAAATACGGCTATAAGTGACAGTTATATTTATTGTTTAAAGTTTGCGTTTGCATTGATGTCTTAAAGTGGCGGTCCATAGGCGATCGAAGTTTTGGCTTCTAAATTAATATGGTATTTTTTTCGAGCGGCGAGTTATTGAATTCTCGGCCTTGGTACAATTGGTTGTCCATTCGCGCCGTATACCAAATAGCGGACAAAGCAATAAACGTGCAAGCTTATCGCCTTCAATTCATAACTAGTTGATTACTTATTGCGTTGTAAGACCGTACCACAAATGCATCAGTATTTTTTAGTAAGAACAGGGCGGGGGAGTACCTTAGGGATGGGAGATCCTAATTTTAGGGGAAGTACGTTACTGCTTTTGGAAGGTTCTAAGCATGTATAGGACGTGTAGGACTTCCCACTTGTGGGACTTCCAACAGACTTTTAATTCGACTTGTCTGGTTCAGTTGTTTATTCTTTGAGTTTAAGCCGTTGTGCAACAGAACATTTCTCGCGCATGTTGGTCTATATTTATACCGTTTCATGTCGAAGTGAATAAGGAATGATTAAATGAATTGAAGCAAATCGTAACTTGTTGCTTCTAACATGATATTAGTACGTTCTTAGTTACGAATATCTAGTTAAGGGTACTCCTCAACCATCAGCCTTACACTAGATATACATGTAGAACTATAGTACAGTAAGGACACAATGAAACAGCTCAGCGGAATGTGCCCGCCGGATGAGCGCGCCAATATAATGTAGATTATTATTAAGCCTCCAATTCCGCACTACGTGTTTTTTTTTTGTTATTACTCGTAACATCACGCCTGCGTTCCCCGAAGGGATAGACAGAGAAGTGTAGTACACTCCCACGTTTCACCAATTACGTTTCGTCCCATTGAATACGTGGTGAGCCTATTGCCATACACCGGGCACAGATCCAGTCTCCGAGTCACTACTAGAAATTCTAAATTAGAAAATTCCAATAGTACCCGACCTGGGACTTGAATTCAGGACCCGACCGGCAGTCGCGCTCGCAACTATTCGACCAACGAGGCAGTCTATTTATTATTCCTCGGTCAAATCCCGATATTAAATTTTATTATTAATAAATAAAGGTTTTATACGCTCGAAACCAAAAGTATCTGGTTATCGATGTTTAGTAACAATGTACATAATATTTTACTATTATATGTTTCGTAAGTATTCATGCACATAATTAAAAATGTACCGGCTTAACTCACGTACGTTTTTCGGGTTGGCCCGTCTAGTTTCGGACCTGTGCGAGGTCCTTCCTCATGAGATTCCGCCGCTTGCTGCGAGGTCGCGACGGAGACTGTACTGACAATTTACATAATGTTGTCTTTTGCATTATTAATTTGTACGAATTATAATATATATGAATATTCTGTAAAAAGTAAAGAAGTCCGATATTGTTTATTGACAACTGTAACAAAATGAAAAGATATTTTTGAATAACACCCGTTAAAAAATCAATCAACGTAATGACAGGTTCTTTTCCGCAGTTTTCCCGCCATTTTAAATAGGAATGCTATACCTGACCCTAAACCGCAAATTTGAGCTGTTTCGGTGAATGAACATAGTTTTCTTTATTTTAATAACTGCGATACAATTTATAAATACAGGACAGGGCGCGATGGCGCACGTTGGGGGAGGCCTACGTCCAGCAGTGGACTGAAATAGGCCGATGATGATGATGATACAATTTAAGCACGGGTTTGTAATTTTATATCTGGTTCGTAATAGGCACAGCGTTGTCGGTTTTCGGTGTAATAATCTACTGAAATATTAATATTTGACAATATGTCCGCTTTAGGTTTGTTCGGGAGTAAATTGCGCTTGCAGAGCAAGAGGTCCTCGGTTCGATCCTCAGGTGTCTAACTTGAAATGCTTAATGTTAGATTATAATCTGTATTTGTGCCAGGTGTGTGGCAAAAGTCTGCGCCCTGTTTCATAGTAAAGCGTAACTGATGAAACGTGGGAGTGTACTATATTCCTATAACAATAAAAAAAAAAAATTATGAACGACCCGTTCATCATTCCACTGTTGGAATATGGGTCTCCTCTCGTATTGAGAGGGTTAAGGCCATAGCCATACCACGCTGGCCAAGTGCGGGTTAGCAGACTTCACACACTTAGAATTCTTTTCTTTATACATTCTAAGGTGTGCAGGTTTCCTCACGATGTTTTCCTTCACCGTTAGCAAGTGATATTTAAATTTAAAACGCACTTTTACAAAGAGATGCGCGTCATGGATTTGAACCCAGCACCCCCGGAGCGAGAGGCTGCATTCTTAACCATTAGGCTATCACTGCTTCTACACTGCACTGACATTCAAATGCGGCTCTAAAAGGCAACTTAGATTAAAATATAATTGAGTACTTTATGGGAGTATTTGGAAAGTATTGTAATGGTTTATCAGTGAGCAGCAGCCCTGAGTTCCGTCCAGTTGCGCACTCGTTGAAATAACCGACCGGTTTGCGCGTGTGGCCGTGCCGCCGCGGGCCGCCTGCGACCCGTTCTGTGCGCAGCGCTCGTTGCTGCGGCGCCTCTGACAGCAGACCTCTCCGATGAACCGATGTCAACGATACTTGCATACTACCAACACTTCTAATTGACAACAATGGTTGTGAACTGTCACGAAATTCTTCTTATAGAAAAAACTAACTGACCTTCAACCTCAAGACAGATGTACTAGAATATTAAGTTTCTATACCTACGTAAGTTCCTCAATTTTGAATTCGACACAGGAGAAACTCAAAATAAATCATCATCATGTCAGCCTTTTCCGTTCCATTGCTGGACATAGGCCTTTCCCAAGGTGTGCCACAACACTCGATCCTCCGCAGATCTCTTCCAGCCTCTACCAGCCGCCTTCTTAAGGTCATCGGTCCAACGGGCCGTTGGACCGCCCACAGTACGCCTGTCAGTCCGTGGTATCCATTCTAGAACTCGTCTGCCCCAACGAACATCAGTACTACGACATATGTGACCAGCCCACCGCCACTTCAAGGTGCTAACTCTTTTAGCTATTTGGTTACCCTAGTTCTCTGCCGGATATCCTTGTTTCGGATTTTATCCCACAAAGAAACACCGAACATAGCTCTTTCCACAGCACGTTGAGCTACCTTTAGCTTGTGGACTGGTCCCAATGTCAGGGTCCACGTTTCTGCAGCGTATGTCATAACTG
>DWJK01006213.1:0-10627 GCA_018248815.1 Croniades pieria auraria | reverse complement strand
GATGTAGGCAGAGGAGTGTCGTACACTCCCACGTTTCACCAGTTACGTTTACGTCTCATGGAATAAGATGTGAGCTTATTGCCATACACAGGGCACAGATCCAGACTCCGAATTACTATTAGAAATTTTAAATTAGAAAAATGCAGTAGTACCCAACGGCAATCGGGAGATCGGTAGTCGCGCTTGCAACGATTCGACCAACGAAGTAGTCATTTTAAGTTTTAGCTACTTTTTGTCGCTCAAGCAGAGTTGACCCCATCAAGGCTTTAAACATCTTAGTAGAAACGGTAAACTTTTTAGTAGAAAAGTTCTAGAACATTCTAAATGTATATGACTATGAGTTCAATAAATTGAAACATTATCATAAAACGTAAGATATTTTAATTACATGTATTTATTTTTATTTTAAGTAAATATCATTCAAGGCGTTTTAAATCAAAATCAAAATAATTTATTTATCCGGATTAGGCCATAACGAATTAAATTATTTGAAGTAATTTATAAATGATTACATATAAGACAAATAATATCATTAATTGAAAAAATAATTACAAACTTAGAAACATATTTTTTAATACTACCATGTTAAAGACACATGTTATAAAGCATGCTATTCACGATCCGTTCGTCAGTTCAAGAGCGGATTGCGGGACGTCATGCTTATGTACATTTCATATAAAAACATTATGGCGAAAATAAATGAAGAATAAATTAATTTACTACTGCAACACTGTACACGTACTAGATATATTAAATTACCGAGATAATATAATATAAACGGATAAATCACAGTATATTTACACATTAATTGACTATGTTTACGCTAAAAAACTTTAGCGGGGCTCAAGGCTGAAAGCTTTTAAGCGTAATTCAATATATTTAATCGAAAAACAGTCCGTTTCAGAAATATTCTACATTACTAATATTAAGTGTATCAATATTTTATGTTAACAATATTATTCTTCGTAACATAAATTTTCAGTTATTTTAACATTTAGTTATTCATTAATAAAGTTGCTTTTATATTTATCAGCAAGGATTATTTCAACAAATTGAAGTGAGAAACATACCTAACTGAAGTCGGACTGTCCTCTGTCATAACCATACTAAATATGATTATTATTTCTAAAGACACTGTACTATAAAAACGATTAACTTACCTATTTTATATATTATTTATTAGTTAAATTACGCATTGTTGTCTTTGACATCAAAAACGGTTTTAATTAAAGTCTAATTTGTTTCTAACAACTATTTCATAATAATACTATTATAATTCATATGACTAGAAATATAAAGAGACTTCAATGATTATTACAATCTCAAATTGATTTACACAATCTAACGTTTTATTGTCAGTTCTGAACATTATAATAGATAAATAAAAACATTAAAAATACAGATTACAACAGATATATATCCACTAACATAATATTTACATTATTTTGTTTTATATCATCCTTAAAAAAGCTGAACATTACACATTTATTACATTTTTCTATACATTCAAAGCATATACGTATGGGTAAGTATTGTCTTAATTTTAAAGATTAAATTATTAATATTATAAAGATCTACCGTAAACGTTGTGCGCGCACTAAATAAATCGGAATGCTGTACGACAGCTCCGACCATTTACGCTTTCAAACGCATTAAATGGACTAAGTAATATGAAAATCACCACGTAAGAGTCTTGTAAAAGTCTTCTTGAACTGCTGATTGGCCAGTGCATAACAAAATGGGTTGATGGGACTATTGGCGTAACACAAAAAGTACGAGAACATGTACAAGTGCTGGTTAATACAGGGTGGATCAGTACAAAATCCTTCCACTAAGGCTAAAATGTGATATGGGGTCCAGCAAATAACGAAAGCGCCTAAGATGAACGAAATGGTCCTAAAAGCTTTTCTGGCTCTGTTTTCCGATTTAGATTTTTGACGTCCGATACTCGGGAAAAATCCATCTCGCTTCGACCGTCTGACCTTTAACTTTTTGCCAATGTTTTTTACGAATTCTTTTCGTGAATCGCCCCGAACCGAACCGCTTACGGCTGGACTGGATATTTCGCTATTTTCCACGGTAGTGCTCAAGTTAGCAGTGGCGTTCGATGGTGTAACTTTGTTGTCAACCGGCTTCGACGATTGAGAATCAATGTTAGTTGAAGACGGAACGAGAGTGATCACTGGTTTCGGTCGCTCTCCTGTTGTCAAACTTACCTCTGTATTGACCTTTATGGGTGGTGGAGGAGAAAGGTTTGTTTTGGTTTGCGTAACTTGAGCTTCAGCTGTTGCTCGTATAAGAGCAGCCTGTAATAATGAAGTATTCGTTACATTAGCCGAATTTAAGGTCGGAGGTGATGATGGTTCGGTGGCGGTTGGAAAGGTGATTGACGAAGGTGGACTCTCATTGATGGGTGTAGGAACGATAACAGAACTCTCATCCATGTACCTTAAATCGGCGCCGTCCATTCCCAATAGCACGTCGTAACAGCTACCGTCTCCTTTTATTAACCTAATAACTCTAGTTCTAGATGATTCTGATTGTGATGGTGGACTTTCTGATACAGTTGGACTGCATCTAAATTCTGATGGAGGGGGGATGATTCTTTGAGCAATCGTGGTTGATACTTGATCTCTTTCAGATGGTGTAGCCATGCCCGACGATGATGGTGACATGACGCTAGTGGAAGACAAGGGAACACTCACAGCTGGTGTAGGTGCATTGTTGCGTGATGTGTCAGGGTTGTCCGTATCAAGAAGACTCTTCTCCGATATTTGGGAAAGTGAAGATTTAGGTTTCTCTAATTCATGCTTACATAATGGAGATTGCTTAGTGTCAGCTTTCATCAACATACTGCCATTTAAGCGCATATTGTTTAATAATTGAAGAGCTCCAGTTTGCATAACCAAGTTAGCAACTGAAGGTCGCTTTTTTACATTCGTTTGTGTCGTACTTTCGTCATCTGAATCGAATGCCGGACTGCTAGATCTTTCTGCTTCTACTTGTTCTTCTCTTTTATCAACATCGGATTCAGCCGTAGTGGATGTACCAGTGGCGGTCACGCTGCTTTTATGAGCAGAAGACTTCTGACTTGAGTTAGAATCAGAAGAGCCACCCAAATTTAAAAGTGGTGCAGCCAAAGATCCTTTGGAGGTTGAATCTTTCCGACTTGTTTCAGATACTTTTATTTGATCTTCACTGGATATTGTTGCTTTAGATATAGTTGCCATTCCAGCGGCACGGCCAGCCATACCAGTCATTACACCCGCACTTAATGCTACCATCGATTGCATTTTTCTTTGTTTTGCCTCGCTCTTCTTTTGCATGTCGTACGCGGTTTTAAATATACCTGCGTAAAGTACAATTAGGACGAAAAGAGTTGTCCAATAATATCCTATGATTAAAGCTGTATTGAATACCGGGTCTTTGAGGAACTGTACGGCGCACTCACCTTCTTGTAAGTCTCTGTAACCCACAAAATGTTCCCATCCAAATATGGTGGTAAAGAATAGAAGTGCTGGTATTATCCACGTGACCGTGACCATCCATATAACTCTGTTCTTCGTCCGCCAGGCTCTATACCTAGCCGCTATTTTGACACTGCAAAATCTATCAACAGTTATTAATAAGACTGTATACTGTGATACTAGACATACTGTGTAATCGACTGACAACCAAAGGTCACATAATAGTGGCCCTAAATGCCAATACCCTTTTAACACGTAGTCGGTGTAGAATGGTAGCGATAAAGTACCTGAAAAGACGAGAGACAGACTGTTTGAAAGTAATTAATGGAACAATGATATAATTATTTTATTTTAATACAAGGGAAGGATATTAAGATAAGATAAGATAAGACAAATACACTAAGCACTTAGTATTATATTTTGCCTACAAATTGCTTTGTAGTATGGCGGTTTATATGTTGAATATGTGGTACATTTTGCCAGAGATTTAATAAATAGTCTAAGTAAAAACTAGAACATTACCGCTTTTTAGTGGAGAGCTAGCTAAACTTATTAGGCTTTCTAACTTAGTTTTTACAGGCCTAAGCATACATGCATATACATACATACATATGTGTTTCATGGGACACTGATTCTATTTGACATTGTAGACAGCTATCTAAGGACCGTAAATACATTTCCATTGAATTCTATCACCTCTTTATCTCTCTAATTTCGAAAATCACGTGTTTTCCTAAGGTAATATGGTAAGATAAAATCAGTTTAACCTTCATTTGTTTGCTATTTTAACATTTTTAAAAAGTAAGAAAGAGCGCTACCATATTTATTTTATTTAGTCCCTTCTCGTAATTATTAAAAAATGTATATATATTCCTTGTTAACCCTTTTATAGTCTTACTTTTTTACCATCACGTCGTGGGCGATTTGCTATGGCAACACCGGCGTCTGCAGAAACTTCGAGAAAAAAGGTTTCTTTGTGATGTTGTTTTCCTTAAATTAAAATATTAGGATTGTGAGGCCAAGAAGCACAAAGTTTGCAGACAGTTCGGTCACACATTTCGGTCATCTGATTGTCGTCTTAAATGTTCACTAGAATTTACCGCGGCCTACAGACAATCTATACAATGAGATAAAACCATCAATACATTTGGTAAACTACGACAATGGTGCCATATGATCAGTTATTTTAAAATGTTGTTATTTAAAAATTATTAAGCCTACTTTATAATCATAATCTGTCATCTCAAAAGAGATATATTATGTATATGTATTCATAAATTTATTCAGTTGACTTTCAAAGCCTGTTTTCAGACTCCGAGAGTTTATTTATAACAGTAAATAATTCATGGCAGAGGCTCGTCACATGAATTCGTAACACTTTGGAAGACGATCCAAGGTACTCCCCGACTTTCATGTATAACTTTTCAATTTTCCGCTTCTGATGTTAAAATTAGCTACTTTATATTATTGAGGCAAAATCAACATATATATCTAATCTTGTTCCTTTTTTCTGGACTTAGTATACCAAGATATACTACTGACAGAAATATAAAAGGTTAGGTAAGGTCTTGATCAAGGTCTCAGTAATATTTACGTGAACAACATAAGTCCTTCTCTAACTCAGGATTTATTGAACATACAAAGATTTAACTTGGTCTACCGTTTGTGGATATGCTGACCAACGAGACCATGTAACAGAAACTAGTTAAATTCAAATATAGAAATCATATGGCTCCAATAATAAAATTAACTTTATCGGCACTTTCGTAGCAAATTCAATGTCTATAAAAATGTTTTCTTCGTGACACATTATTATTATTACTCATTCTCTTTATCTGTACATCAATAAAATAACCGTCAGGGTAGCGATTACTTTTAGGCGTCCTCCAGGTAAAAGAAATGAAAGTAGGATTTAAATTGGTTCAAACGTAGACGTTACCTTGATATCAGATATATTTTCAACTACATTGGTTGCAAGAGGACGTGTCTTTTTCCTCATATACATATGTTGAAAAACACACAGTACATCTCTGGATTATCGACAGATTTAATCATGTATTCTAGTCATCACGTCACTTATAGTAAGTCAGGACTATTATGGTTGGCTTAGGTACATCAACACGCAGTAATGTTAATTAATGCTAAGATTATTCACATGTCTACCTACTTGGACATCGTGGACAAAACTATTGGCACAAATAACAGTTACCTACAAAAAACATTCATTAACCATGAAATTTACAGGCAAAGGCCTTGTAGATTTTTGTTCATGAAATTCACATTGGAAATTTTACCTATCAACAGGTCGGTGGCAGCAAGCGAGGCGATGAAATAGTTGCTGGGCTGCCGGATGGTGCGGTCCACCAGGAAAGCCAGCAGCACCAACACGTTGCCGCTGACAGTCAGGAGTATCACCAGCACCAAACATGTAGCAAAAATCGCGGCCAGCCAAAGGGGAAACGGTGGAAGGACGGGTTGCTGTGAACAAACGCCACTTTTAGAAATAGTCGATAATTATCTTTTCTCGGTTCGCTGATGAATCTGAGATCCATATTGATTAAAGTATAAGGATTACGGAAATAGACATATCTATGTTTCCTTTGAGAAGCACCTGATTATTTGGTCACTGCAAATCATGTCCTATTAAAAAAAACTATGGTTCTACAACAGATGCAACAAATCAAATGCATTTTCTTCGTAAACACTAACATTGAAAGGCCCCGTTAATCGTTATCAAAACTTAAGAGGTTGTATGAAACAATCACTGTATCAAATCATTTTTATTGCTTGTCATTTTAAAAGATTATATGTAACGATATGAATGAAGTCCAAAATAACTTTAAGAATAAATTAGGATATGAAGACTTCATTAGTTTCATTTCAGGTACTTAGATTAGTTTTTTAAAAAAGACCCATGTTCTTGAGAATATGTAAAACAAAAAAGAACAATGTTTTAAAATGAGATATTTCGTGAAACGTTTCGAGAAATACACTTTTCTGTTTCAACAATTTTCCTTGACGAGGATACTTCTTCATTCTATAGAGATATAAGACTATGAAGAAGAAACTTATAGCGAGCAAGTTAAAATTTTCAAGAGTTGAGAATTTAGTATAATTGAAACACGAGCAAGATTCTGAGAAATAAAATGCAACTTGTATTGAGAATGTAACTTTAGAGTTTGCGAACATTCTGTGCGCTATTTGAGTTTTAGCTTTAACAGTACTTACTTTTAGTAAAATTATTCGTGGTATATCATATTTATCGACTTTAACCGTTATCTTTAAACGAAATGATACGATAAAATGGCACAATTATAAATATAGTTATTCCAGTTATATTAGTAATAACTTATATAACTGTAATAACTATACTTAACTAATTATGTAGTTATACGAAAATACAGAATTAATTAAGAAAAATGATTGGATAAAAAGCGATTTTGCAACAAATTCAAATATGCCATATTGTGATGGAATATATGTACAGATGACAAATATAGAAAGGGCAAGGACGAGAAAAGCGTGCGATAACGCTCATTAGACTATATGAACGTAGGCTACCCCTAATTAGCTGCTGACGGAGCGGATGATAATAGAATGAAGATAACATGGTGGTGAAAGTCGACAGAAAAGATTATAAGTAGTTACGAAAGGTTTTATATTAAATGAATCTAATGACACGCCTGTAGACGTTCAGCGTGGTAATATTTCCATCGTCATCATTATCATTAGCCTGAACAAATCCAAACAATATTTATGGTAACATTTTAACATAGATAAGCTTTTCATGTAATCCTAGAAGAATCTAAAATTAAAACAAGTTATGATGTGGTCCTCGTTTGAATTTTTTTATTAATTATCAAAAGGGAGTAAGTCGTCAAATTGACAAAAGAGTATTAAATCATAATTACAAATACAGAAATAAAACTCAGTTACCGCATATCTAAAAAAAGATATGAGTTTACATTATAATACCTAAACACAATGAAAACGATACAATGAAGAAAAAACAACAATAGCACACATGCCTTCGTACGACGAAAGCTTTGTATAGATGTGTTTGAACATCGATCGTTGCATTATGCTCATGTCACGGCAAGTGACTCGGCCGATTGTAGCAGACAGCTCGCCGTAATGATCCCCGACTTTGTATGTTATGCCTGTTCTAGATTTACTTACGTGCATTTAATTATTCCCATTAATTACATTGTACGAAAATGTTTACGTCATAATACATTGCTTGCGGTGAACAATCATCATCATCTACGTCATCGTCGTTGTCATCAACATCATTGTTATATTCATCATCATCATCGTCAACATATTCACCGTATTCACCACCACGTTAAACGTTTAATGTTAAATTATTATACAAGAATCCTTCCTCCACGTGATAAGACAAGGCCCTAATCACGCTGGTCAAGTACGTTTTGGGAGGCTACACACATCTTGAAACCATTATGAAGACCTAAAAGGTGCATAGGTTTCTTTACGACGTTATCTTGTTATTTATTATTTTGTATACAGTATGTCATCTTACAAAACAGTGTTTAAACATGAATCCGTCTGTTTTAAAATCTTTATTACTAACCGATAACGTTAGTATTTAAACTCAGGTTAAAGCTTAATTGTACGTTTTTCAAAATAAAGAACTGGTAAAATTGGTAAACAATAAAGTTGAAATAAATAATTCTCAAACATAATATAACACACAACTTCAATAAACACGAATAGACAAACACAATAGAAGCAAGTGGAATTAGTGGAGGACTGTGGGGGAATCGATCGTCACTATTATACTTACTCCGCTGACGACGATCGACAGTTATAAGAAACAAGTCAACTTAATGAAAGAACTTGAAATAATGATGATGAGTTTAATGATCTTTTATCGAGCAGTTCTACAGAATTAGTTACGGTATAAGGCATCGACTTCTTTTACGTACAAACGCTTTCAGTAGAACCATGGATCTCTAGTGACAGGGTAGCGAGGGACAATCCATCATGAGATTTACTGACGTTTCAGAGAGTACTGGAAGATTTCACGTAAAAAGACGAATAACATATCTATCTTTTTTCGCAGTCTTTGAGATTTCCGTAAGTCTACTACATTGCGTAAATTTCTTACCTTTAAAATCATAGCTAGTATGCTTAGCGTCTTTAAAATAAATATATTCTGAATATGTCCTTGCTTAGATATTTTAATAACCCGAAAAGTTCCATTCCATGTTTTTTATAATTAGTTACAGCGTTGTGAAATAAAGTATCGGCAAATTCAGTACGAACCACGAAATTTGTATTTTGTGTGCCTAATCTTTTCTAGTAACGGCTGCTATGCCACGGTCTCCTCAATTACTTTTAGAAATATGTGTTATTCAGAAAAAGGTTCGTGTTCAGTCGACTGGTCGTATAATGTGCAAATAAATATTATAAATGCGAAGCCTTAAAAAGTATGTAGTAAGTTTCAGCGCCCTGCAACTTTTGTTAAGCCTTGGCTTAAGTCTTTTAGCCTCTTTTATATTGTTTTTAACCTAACTGGTTGTGATATGGAACTATGGAGCGATCTATGCTCGGAGTATCTCTGAAGGATAGGATCAGAAACGATACTATCCGACAGAGAACCAAAGTCAGCGACATAGGTCAAAGGATTAGCTCGCTGAAGTGGCAATGGGCTGGGCATATCTGCCAAAGGACCGACAACCGGTGGAGTAGGCGTGTTCTGGAGTGGAGACCGCGGCTCGGCAAAAGTAGTGTAGGACGCCCTCCGGCCCGGTTAGACGACGATCTGCGAAAGGCTGCAGGCAGATGCTGGATGCGACAAGCCGAGGACAGGCCGCGATGGCGCTCATTGGGCGAGGCCTATGTCCAGCAGTGGACAGAGATAGGCTGATGACGATAACGACGACAATGACGATGACGGGTGTGATATTGTTATCAATGAATTTATTTCGAATTATTTACTAACGTATTAATATTTATGAGAACATGTAATATTGTAATAAACGTCTACTATTTATTGTGTTACAATTCATTGGTGGGTGACCGATGTTCTGCAATTTGTAGACCAATTTCAAATTTCTCACCTTAACTGTAACAGGTTTTTATACTTCACCGCGTCACTTAAGTGCGCACCAGAGGAGAGAGATTACTATCGACCTGTCTGCTGTAAGTTTATCGCTGTTATAGGTATTATACACTTTAACTGTCATTATGAAGCATGTGTATTTAAGATATACTCACAAAAACATAAAGATATTATTTAATAAAACGACGGAAATATAAAATTTTTGCAACAGCCATACGGGACTGGACATTTTATTTTTTATACAAGAATTGATGACCATTTTTTCTAACTTTTCGACTAACCGTCTTGACTATTTCTGTCACCTTGACCTTTACATCTGACCGATCCAACGTGTATAAATTTAACGTATTTACATATAGAAAGGTCGCGGGGTATAGCGTCATTCATCTTGCCACTTACGTTGTACTGATAATGTGAAACTGTTTTCGATCGGTTAGGACACTACGGGATTGCTGGTACGAGGCTGATGAAATTAATTTTTCATTCCGCAAAAATTTACTTACGCACGGACGGACGGACGGACGGACGGACTGACGGACGGAGGGACGGAGGGACGGAGGGACGGACGGACGGACGGACGGACGGACGGAGGGACGGACGGACGGACGGACGGAGGGACGGACGGACGGACTAATGGATTGTTTAGCAATAGTAATAGTATTAAAAAGTTGCCACCATTTGCCAAATGTGCTGTGCAAATCATCAATGAGTTTCAGCTCCCAAATAAGGCCGAGTATTATGAAAGTTACGGCGCCACTAAGCACATCCACACAGTGTGATAAATTACACGGGAATCTGGAGGATAACATCAGCTTCTTTGTGTGGTTTTCATGGACTATGCAATGAAAATATAAAATGTATGAAATGAACTTTTAGCTTTGTGAAAAGCTGTCCCGTTCTGACCTGTGCTAGAAGAGCTGACGTCAACCTTGCAACTAAAAAGGCACGACGCTGATATTAAGGCATAATTTTAATAATTCTTTAAAGGTATCGTACATAAAAAGCAGTGATAGCCTAGTGGTTAAGAATTCAGCCTCTCACTCCGGGGGTGCTGGGTTCAAATCCATGGCGCGCA
>DWJK01006212.1:0-10631 GCA_018248815.1 Croniades pieria auraria | reverse complement strand
AACTGGTGAAACGTGGGAGTGTTTTACACTCCTCTGCCTACCTCTTCGGGGATAACAGGCGTGATGTTACGTTTTTAATATTTATCCTCATGACATAAATATTTATTACGAATATGATTCGAACCCATGAACCCCGGCGCAACAGTCAGGTTTACTCACCACTGCAGCATCAAGGCAGTCAAAGTTAAGTTGCATGAGTTTTTTAAATAAAAAAAAATGCAATTTTTTTAACACCGTATTTCCACTTTCACAGTATTACTGGTTGTTATGGTAACCAATAATTGAGTTACGATGATACTTTAAATAAAAGAACAACCATTACAGCTTCTTACAAGCGAGCTGAGAAAAGGAAAAAAACACCTGTTTACGCGTAGTTTAATCGACGACTCATGATCGAAGCGATGAATAAGCAACCTCGTCTTTTTTTAAACAAACTTCTCTTTTCCAATCGTCCAAATTAATGCGTACTTAGTCACGAAGCTGCCGTCCGACTATTTAGAATACTTTGAGAACGAAGAAGAGGAACAGAAAGGCGATGGAGAAAAAAACGAACGAGACTCGATAATAAATTTAAAATCACCGGACACTGATTGGCAAGATAAATTAATTGTATGTAGCGTAATTTTGCAATTATTCATATTAGGACTTTCATCTCATTTAATATGTATAAATATTATACAACATAAATATATATATGTATATATGAATATAGCGAGAAATTGTTTAAGGGTTGTTTGAGGCTTGGCCATCGCGAAGTAGATTCTGACCTTAACCCTTCTCATTTCAAGAGGACACTCGTACTCAACAAATAAAATAATATAAGGGGTTAATTATTAAGATAATGATAAAAATATGATACATAGTTGTGTTTTATTTTAATTACTATTAAAATTTAATTATTAAATCAATTAGACACACTATCTCACTGACACTCTCACTCGCGTAGAAAAAATAGAAAGTTAGTGCACACCAATTATATTTTTTCTTAGTTCCGATCAAAATATTGTATAAAAGTCAATCGAAGAAGTTGTTGCCACTAAATAACAGGCAGCGTGATCTATGACAAAAATTAGGCATTTAAGAAACAGTCAGACCTATGTTAAGTATGTATGATATAGATATGTAAATTATCGTAAATTTTGTCGATCTTCATATCTATATATAAGTATTAATACATGAAGAGAAATATTAATATACCTTATTAAAAATATTTCGTGGACGGAAAATTGTGAGATTTGACATACTAACTAGTTTACATAGAGTAATAGCTCAGAGAGCGAAAACTTTTATTCATTACATACGTTTTACAATTACATTCAATTAAACATTTATCGTTCACGTTCAGATTTTCAATGTCAGGCACGTTATATTCTGTGGTCAAACAGTAGCACAGAGTAGAGATTTACAGAGGTACACTATTTTACGTAAAAATCTCAACAACGTTTAAACGAATTTTGACTACTTCTGGCAACTAGTAATACAAAAATACACACTTTTGGCTGACAACTTTGGTAACCTTTGATAACGTAACATCACGCCTGTAATCCCCGAAGAGGCAGGCAGAGTAGCGTAGTACACTACTTACGTTACACCACTCACGTTTACGTTCCGCTATGGAACAGATAGTGACCCTATTGCCGTGCACCGGGCGCAAATCCAGACTTCGAGCTACTACTACAAATTTCATAATAGAAAAATGAAATAGTACCTCACCCGGGGATCGAATCTAATAGCTCTCGATTGGTAGTCGTGCTTTCAACAACTCGACCAACGAGGCAGTCTCACCCTCCAGTACTAGCAACCATTCGACCAATGCAGTAGTCAGGTCAAGCAGTTAGTTTGGTACGACTGCAAAACAAGTTAACGAGTCTTCGGTTCAAGTGAACAAAGCAACCTGTTGCCCACAATAAAGAAACAAGCTCGGTTCGGTTTTGTTCACGAGAAGCGATATATGTATGTGTAAATGTACATATGTATGTATGTATATATGTATGTATGTACCTACGGGCTTCGTGTCACCTTACACACGCTTCTGTGGAAAATTAGTCACACATAATGACACTATTAAATCTTATCATTATATTTATCAATAAAAACTTAACACTTGCGTATCTGTTTTATGGATTACTCCCTAGTAACATTTCATTCTTACATTTCCTGCACACAACAAATTTAGTGCCGCCGTATTTGTCGGATTACGGCTATTATTTACAAACGAAATATCACGCTTGTATATTCCCCAAGAGGTAAGCAGAGAAGTGGAAGACTCCTATGTTTTACCGTTTACGTTATACGCCCCAATTGGACTAGATGGTAAGCCTATTGTCATACACCGGGTTCGTATCCACTGACTCCAAACCATTGCTAGAAAATCTAAGTTAGAATAATTCAATAGTAGGTACCCGACGCAGGATCGAACCTAGAACCTCTCGATCAGCAGTCGAGCTTGCAACCACTCGACTAACGAGGCAATCTTTATCTTACTCAATTACTTGCAGTAAAAACATTAAAAAATGTATGTATGGATACAAAATTCAATTTCCGTATCGTACCACATCGTTGTTATCCACAGTGATTATTTCGATTTTAGGCCTAAGTCATAGAAAAAAGAGTACATCAACGTCGTACAATTGCCCGTGTCCAATACGATGGGACGCTCCGTACGGAGCCTCCCGTCGCAATTGCCGGTACGAGCTGAATACTTGTTGAGGCTCGTCCATATTTGTGCCGAAACCTTTACACACAAATATTACCATTAATTTATTAAAAATAATAATATTCAGTGACAACAGGTGGCCACCCGATTCTAATCTGGGTACTCCACGTATTATTAATGTATCATAACTGACAAATATTCATACATATATATTTTATAGAATTATTTCACATTCTACCATAGAGCAAACATTGGGTTCATCGCTCAAATTTCAGTAGTAATCGAACCTACTATTGGCCACGACTCGGGCTCAAAAATTAAGATAGCTAACTTCTGAACCAGTGGTATAGTCTGTATTAACTAATACGAACTGGAACGAATAGAACATCTACTAAAATAATGTTCGAGCTCGGCTGCAAGTTGTAGGTATACATGGGCATAGTAAGGGTACGTTTCCTTTGTTTTTCTTTTTACATAAAAAAATTTAAGATAGACTTTTTGCGGTTACTATGCGTCGCAGTAGCTGTCATTCGATCGTGCTCCAACGTCGTATCGTATTAAAACGGACGTGACTTGTTTTTATTAGGCGTACATACGTAATGTACCATAAGATTCCATAATGATTGGACAAAAACGGATTGGACAAACAAATGGTTAGTATTATAGTAACACGGAATCTTACTATGTTAGTCGCAGTCGCAGATAACATGACTAAACTTGGATGACACTTATTTCTTCACATTATAAAAGTCGTGTATGAGTCATGTGTTGCAATAGACTGACCATCAGACGGACTTAGGCATGTTGAAAATATCACAAGATCGCAGGTAAAATGACCTTTATATTATGGACCTTCTACATAGTTGTCTTGTTGTGCTCCAACTGAGCCAGAAGTTCTGTGTTCGATCCCTAAGTGGAATATTTTTGAGTTTCTCTAACTTCAATTTCTTACTAGTGACTCTGAGTCTTGATTTATGTCCGATGTATGACAATAGGATCACCCTTTATTCCATGAGATGTATAACACAGATGAACCTGGCAGTACTGCAAAATTCGGCGTAAACCTTACAGAAAAGCACAGGCATGACATTGCGTGTGCCTACCACACTGTCGAAACTTTAAAATGCCTTGCGGTCAAACTGTACAAGTGAGCGCGAACCTTTACAGCGCTGTTGTGTCCTAGAAAACGTGACCGTTGCGAATGTTTTAGTCACAAGAAATGGTGTTCATAATCGATCGTGCCTTTCTTTGTTTCTCACGAAATAGAAAATTTTAATTAATCTCGATGTTAGAAAAAAAAATTACCTTACAGAGAAATATAATGTTTAATTCCCGAGATGTAAGGATTTTGGCCATATTTTACTAGAATACGGCCAAAATACTTATATTCCAGGAATTATAGTAAAATATGACAGGGATTATAGTAATATACGAGATATTATAGTATTATTAAAAAGAATATAACGTTGCATTTCAGTTTGAGGTAATTTTTTTTCTAAAAACTACATTATGTACTGGGGACATACATGTATACTTTTTCAGGGTATGCCAATGAATTCTAGGCTTTCTTTATCAGCTCCCACCAGTCGCAAGGAGATCGCGCCGGAGACTAATATACATATACATATGTGTATATGTACATACATATGTGTATATGTATATATTCACAAAACGCTTGAAATAAAACATCTTTCATCAATTACCGGAGAAAATATATATATAAGATAATATATTTAGCGAATTATACAAATGCGAGATGTTTATCAATCGACTGAATGCGATTAAAATATTTCAGGTTTTAATATTTTTTTTAAACTAGATTCCACGGTTTTCGCATAATATTTAAAATTAGTGGTCGATTAGTCTAGATTTGAACGTTATTTACTAAGTTTGAAACTTATTGAGGTTCTTATACGTCTGTTGATCTCTACTCTATGCTTTTGCTTGACCACAGACTATTACATGTTTGACATTGACACTGTGGGCATAAACAAAGAATATTTTATTTTATTTCTTTGTATGATATTTTGCATAAAATTTTTAGCTTTCCGTATTCCTTCACTTTTCTTCTTCTTCTTATAACTATAACTATGCCAAACTTCATGCAACTCGGAGCGTGCAATATTCCCTTTAAGTTCTACTACATCTACTCTTCACTTATTAATATATAGATTGCTAATTCAAATAATTAAATAAGTTAGTCATAATTTTAATGTATAATATAATTTAAAATATAACTATAATTACGTCTCCAATGCGGTTATAAGCGAATGATAAACTATTTATTTACTTTGACTCTCGTTGGTCGAATGGTTGCAACCGCGACTGCCAATCGGGAGGTCCTGGGCTCAAACCCCGGGTCGGGTACTAAAGAATTTTTTTAATTTAGGATTTCTAGTAGTGACTCGAATTCTGGAATTGTGCCCGGTGTACAGTAATAGGCTCACCACCTATTCCATGGGAGGTAAACGTAACTGGTGAAACGTGGGAGCGTAGTACACTCCTCTGCCTACCTCTTCGGGGGATTACAGGCGTGATGTTACATTTATGTTACGTAAACTATTTATGACATCTATAAAGTTACACTTTTATGCAAATTATTGTAGAGACCTTAGAGCCAATGACAATGGAGACCCAGAGACTTCAAAGTATAAATATCTATCACCACCAGGAATGTACAATATGTTAATACGTGTATGTATGCATTTATTAGTGCTTACTAATGCATTTCTCATCATAGAAAGTAAGTCATTATATTTTTAGTTCTCAAAGTTATGTAATCCGTTATTGTAGGAGGTTACAAGAGCTGATCAGAAACGGGTTGGTAATAAAAAGCGATAAAATATTCTTAGTAATTATCAATAACATACATTATTACGTCACATTTTAGAACCTGCTTCTAACTAATTAAATCAGTTCCTATAGGACACGAGCGAACTAAATTGAGTATCATGTTAATAATTAATAAACAGTTATCAGATATGCTTCAGATAGGCACCTAGGAGCTTAGATCGATCGAACATTCTCGAAGCTGTATCTCAGTTATGATATGAGAAGCAATCATCTCGATTCGGCCAAGACAACAAGACGCTCAACATGTTTGCGAAATTCGCGTGTCTTTTAAAAAGTTTCGATCCCAGGACCTTTTGCTTAACAGTCGCGAATGTAACCACTAGACCAAGGAGCCGGTCAAATAAATCAATAGTAATAATTAAATAACGAAAAAATCTTTCGAATGGTATTGTTCCATAGATCAAATAGAATCTTGCCGCTGAGGAAGTTAAATAAAAATGCATAAATAAATTATGCACAATAAATAACAGATAATAAATTCGAAAACGTTTTCTCGTTTTTTCTATTGCGTTCGTCTTTGCTATTACTCGCTTTATTCTTCAATACGTTAAATAAAGATACAAGCAAACGCATAAAAACGAATTTCTATTAATTATTCGAAAGACAAATTAGAATTTCACTAATTGACACGTACAATTGGTCGAAGTTCGACTACAGTTGATATTCGTAATAATAATAACTGGTAGTCCGGTAGCGATCGATCCGAACGTTCTAAATTCAAACGTAATTAGGAAAATTTTTAACACGAATGTTATTGAAGTCGCATATTTTTGTAAAGAGGTGCGAGCAATGGATTTCAATCCAGGGCCCACACGGTGTCAGGGGCTGAATTCTAAACCACTAGGCTGTATACGATATTGATTAGGCGAGACACATTAATGGAGTAATTGCGTACTAGGAGGTCGGTTAACGAATAGTGGATTAAACGCGTTACGTTACACTAAAACCAGCCAAGTGTGAAGCGCTTTTGTCGGGTTTCACTCAAACTGCGACTAAATAAAAATCGTCCACCAAGGACATAGGGGTTTTTGTTCGATAAGACATTGTCTGGTAATGAAAACGGAATTGTACACCACTCCGAGATCATTTTGGACCAAATCGCTGACAAAGGTTTACAAAATTTATAAATAGTCAGTTTCTTTGTCAAAGACTTTCTTAATAGACTGATATTTTTATACTCATTTATTTGGTCGTATTTCCAAAGATCATGGCTGAAGATTTTCTAATAGAAATATCGAGTAATGGCTCGGGGTCGGGATCTTTGCCTGATGTATGGCAATAGGCTCACCACCTATGCCATGGTGGGACCTAACGTAACTGATGATGAAACTTGACTGATTGGAGACGTGAATTTACGTTTTTTTTCTATAATTATTTTTTTTCTATAACTGAAGAATTTAACGATTTTTAAAAGTATCTTCTGAGTTCCTACGAAATAACTAATAGAAGAAAAATGTCATAATATTTTATATGGGAATCAAATGTGATACGAAGCAATAAGTGATGAATAGGCACTTCAGCGGGAGGTACCTTGAAACGAGCACACTTATCAAGGTGCTTCCGTAGCTACATAAGTAACATCAATCTAGATAATAACTTGTTTCTCATTAGTTGGAGATGAATAATTTGTATGAATAGTATCATGTATAAAATCAACGTGTTATTAATATTTATGTATGTAGAGAGAAAGAGAGTATTAAAAAGTAGTTGGTACATTATTAATAAAACGATCCGTATAACGTGTAAGAAAAAATATATATAATGAGCAAAAAATAATTTAAAACTGTATAATAAATAAGGGACTTGTAGATCTGTCCTAGAGTACAAACGATGTGACAAGTTGAGTAATATTAAGCGTGACAGCATTTAAGGCGGCAAGATTTCACTAATCATTCTTCATCGGATTTATTAAATATAATCGGCAAAACGAGGGAATACTATACTCCTCTATCTCTGCCTTTATATATTTCCTTTTACAGGCGTGATGTTATCTAAACTTTCCCTATTATTATCATCGAACTTTGGACCATCAAAGGAGATGTCAAGTTTACGGTGCTAGTGGTATAACAGTTAAGGTAGTTTAAAAACTTCACTCATATGTGTTGACCAGTGACCCGTATCACTGCCCAATTAAACTATACTAGTCTTGAATCGCATACAATAGCATGGTAGGAATAGAGAAAATAAGAGTTTGAAACCCTTTGTAAACCTAGATTTAAGGAAGAAAATTGCTAAGGCTGATACGTCACAGCGCTGATGACCTAGCTTAGAATATTACATTGCATGTTTAACTTCGGATTAAAACAAAAGAAAAAAGGTCTCGCTATAACTTGCCCGAGTACATAATTATCTATTCAGGTGACTTATCTTGTTTATGACATAAACAGCTCACGATATAGGTAAATGTGCAAAAATATTCAAATTGAGTCGCAACGCGACTTCGCACGTCTATTGTGTCCAATTAACGACATCAGTGATAGTGTAGCCGTGATAACAATGTTCCCTTTCACTGACAGAGCTGTTATCAATGTGATTGTATAACACACTTTACTTATACTTGCCAAATATAATTAAAATACTGATACATAACAAGCCATCTGAGCGGTATGCTATCCAGCTGTGACCTTCATACAACATATTGAGATGGTATAGAAATGAATATACGGACATAATATTTAAATTATCCAAAATGTGTTGATAACATTTGTTAATTTATCAATGTACATTAAAGGATATGACTATTTATAATAATTGTATATGTATGTATGAATGATATGAATATTATAAAACAGAATCCATTAAGTGATCCATGCTAGATTGGTTTAGTATATACTAGATTAGCTGTTCTGTGATTATTGTCATAATGTCCTGATTCAACAAATTTTATCTGTGTACAATTTAAAGCTTTAATTAATGAAAATGGCCTTATTGTACTATCTATATTGATATATGTAATGTATTGGCTCAAGCACAATGTATTTATTGTATTTGTATTTAACTGGATCAACAATAATGGTTAAAATTAAGAACATTATAACTAAAAGAAAGTTTATATTACAAAAATTATCTCATATTTGAATAGCAACATACAAAAATACATATACATATATATGTTAATTACGTGGAAATCGAAATAGCCTCAATCTTGTACATTATCAACTAACAAATTGAATTACGTACATTCATATGTACATATGTAATCCTGTACAGTGGTTTGATGGCACCAAATGCAACCACACACAGGACATAACTACAGATGTTTATATATAGTTAACAATTTGATGCTCAGTGTGAACGAGCATAAGACTGCAGCAAAGAATATGGCATCTGTATCATATTACCTACACATTTTTTATTTCATTCTATGACCATGGATATTTATTATGTCTGTATGTGATAAACGAGTTAGAATAACAGAAGAGTTATACACTGGTACATTTGTAAAAATATAGGAAACATGAAACATATAGCACCACATTGCTTCAGAACACATTAGTGGAGTATATTTATAACTAAGTTATTGCAATTCAAAAAAACGAATGTAATCATATAATACTAAAACGTAACATCACACCTGAAATCCTCAAAGAGGTAGGCAGAAAAGTGTGGAATACTCCCATATGTCACCAGTTATATTTAAGGCCCATGGAATAGGTGGTGAGCTTATTGCCATACATCAGGCACAAATTCACATACTAGAAATTCTAAATTAGAAAATTCCCTCAGTACCCAACCCAGGATTTGAACCCAGGACCTCCCTATCGTTAGTCGCGCTAGCAACCACTCGACCAACAAGGCAGTCATATTATAATACTAGGAATTTGTTATCTATTGATGATGATGGCCATTAGTGTGTTAGGTGATTAATTGATGTATTTAATAAAAAGCAATGTATGATATTAAGGGCACAAACCTCTCAGGGGAAGCCTATGTCCAACAGAGGATGTAGATGGGCTGATGGTGATGATATGATATTGAACAAGCAATTTAAAATTAATACATAAAACATTCATTTTGCAAACACTCACAGCAGATAACTAAATAAAAGCCACTATCACAGTCACACAACAATGAATAACACTGACTGTACATATGTAGGTGGCAGTCTACAAGATTGAGTCAGTCCTGGTACCATTGAACTCGAGCAAATTGCCCGACAACTAATGTTACAATGAACTTACATTAAAATATTGTGTGTGAAGGCCAAAAGTCGAATAGGCATTTTCCTGTCCAATGTATGAAGTCGATTATCCTCTTAACAATATGGAGGTAGTGACTGATTGTTATTGTTTATTCACTGGTAGAATTTAGTGTACATAGGTCTCTGCTCATCAAAAGGTCTTGGGTTCAATCCCAGTATAGCTCAGAGTCTGGATTTGTGCCTGGTATATAGGCGCACCTCTTACTTTATGATGAAATGTAAATGAAACTGATGAAACGTGGGAGTGCACAATACTCCCCTGCCTAGCTCTTTGAGGGTTAAAGGCATGATTTTAATTTTTAAGTCAGGAAGCTAGTGCATTGCTAGCAATTTCTATTCACACAGTACTATCACAGTATGCAATAGCTAGCACTAGATGATTAAATTGCTATTCTATTGAGGTGTAATGTTAGTTAATGTATCAAGTACTATTTATAGAAAATCAATAATTTTCAATTAAGCTGAAAATAGTGTGCCCCAAAAAAATCCTTAAATGCAACTGTTTTGGAATTGTTTGCTAAACAATTCTGCCTACCGTGTTATGTGTGAGTTAACATTTTATTTACAGCTCATATCTAATTCCATATCACCTGACTATACTTGGACTTGTATCAAAAGCAAGTCAGAAAATCAGACAATTAGTTTAATTCCAGCTTCATTATAAGGCTTCCTTGCTTAATGCTTCATTTTTATGTGATGACAGTCATTGGATTTAATTACCCATAAAATAAAATATAACTTCACTAATGAAGAAAGTTTGATATGTGTAACTTCCTTAAATAACATTTTCCTCTACTTTCCATGGTAAGATTAGTTTGTGTGATCACAACTTTTATGGTTAATAAATAATAATAATAATCGACCCATTAACATTCCACTGTTGGAATATGGGTCTCTTCTCATATTGAGAGGGTTAAGGCC
>DWJK01006211.1:0-10634 GCA_018248815.1 Croniades pieria auraria | reverse complement strand
GGGAAGGACAAGGGGAAGGACAAGGGGAAGGACAAGGGGAAGGACAAGGGGAAGGACAAGGGGAAGGACAAGGGGAAGGACAAGGGGAAAGACAAGGGGAAGAAAATATTGAATCTCATAAGCCAGAAAATCATGAAGAATACGTAAGTGTTTTTAACGTAACTACGACTAACAATATAATTCCACATTAACACTATTTCAATGTGTCACAAAAACTTTATATTTGTTCTGACAGGATTACCCAGCATATGAGTTTTTATATAAAGTGCAAGATCCCTACACACATGACATGAAAGGACTGCATGAGAAGAAGTATGGTGACGAAGTGAACGGTGCCTACTGGCTGATGCAGCCCGATGGTTATAAACGCACTGTGACGTATCATGCCAATAAGCACAGCGGGTAAATTCTATATGTTTTACTGATTTAAATGCAACCAGAATCAGATTCTTACATTTTGTTAAATTAAATTTATTTCGATTATTCCGGTTCTTAAATTTAATTAAGTTGAATTTATGATTAAAATATTAAAATTCGTATAACTGTCAGTAACGAAGACTAGATTTAAAATATTAAAATAAAACTCTCCTTAGATCATGGTGAGGATGGCGTAAGCCTTCGTGGGTAAACTACAAAATTTAAGTGAGTTTTAAAAGCAAGTAAATAAACTTTGCTATTTTTGTACATACAGATTTCTTGCTGAAGTGGATTATTCTAAGCCTGAAGAGCACAAAGATAATGAAAAACATGATACTAGCCACTATTATAAGTATTACCATAAAATTCACCATGACTACAAGGTCGGCCATGAAAAGCACGAGAAGAAGGAAAATGAAGGTAATGAGAAGCCAACATCCGAATATCTTATTACTACTTATCACGGCCTTAAAAAGCATATTCCTGTTAAAGAGGAAGCTGATGAAGAAGGGGACCATCAAAAAGAGTCCGCAAAACAGATTCCGATATACGTTGTATAATATTTTTGCTAGATTGTCGGCTATATTATTCAATACTGGAAACATCATGTACCAATACCACCTCCATACCTATATCAATGCATTCCATTTATTATTATAAGCACTATAGTCAATGCCTCCGGAAGACCAATCATGAAAACCTAAGCAGAATGAGTAATGCTATTTATCATAACGCTCATTGGCTTCCGTTACATAATAGATTTGTTTAAACAGACATTTGAAAAACAAATGCTCTTGAACCAAAAAACCTTTTAGATTCCTTTTTTATCTGTACCTCTACATAAGCTATTAAGATAACAGAAGGTACTGGAGGAGAAAGGTGAACTTGAGTCAGTCGATTTTCTCATGATGATTAATCAGGAATTTCTCATCCGTTATATCAACAAACAGAAGACGGAATAAATCACAATCTTGGAAGCATTATTCAACCACAGATCTCTTAGTGCAATAAGTTTTGGAAAAAAGTTCGTTTCTTATTTCCAATAGTGTATTTTGTTTCATAGTTAAACAATGTAGGATTATTAGCAATGAAATCGAAATAAAGACATTCGACTTTAAGCATTTGTTTCATTTAAAATATTGCTACAGGACATTCGTTTCCAGACTTGTTGATGAGTAAAAATATTTACTAACTGTGAAAAGTCAAACAATGACAAAAAATATACTAAAAAATTTTTAAATATGTTATAAAATTAATATTAATGTATATGTATGTATTTCATATCTCTAATGTAAATAATTTTAATATTTTTGTTATTGTATGCCCCTGAAAACATTAAAAAACCGTTTTTCTCGAATTACCACACCACTTTTATTGTTCGATGTTATAATTTTGACGAAAACTTACCACTCATAGAAAATATAATGTTTTCGTCACAAAGTTTTTTTTTCATAAACACAGTAATGCCACCTGTTGATAAGTTTCCTTAAAACTTTATCCATTAACTATATTTGTTCTAACAGACTACAGTCTATCAGACTGTAAAATAAATTATTCAAACTAACAACCTTAAAGCTTATATTCACTGTTAATTTTTTTTGCAGAATTTTATTGCACTTTGCAGAAGGCGCCATCTATTGAAATTCTGTTGTACCATAAAAATTGTCACATTGTGAACAAGTACAACTGTACGTAACTTTTTCACAAATTCAGTGATATTTGTGTTTTTATTAAAGAAACCTAAAGTAGTTTTGTAAGAAAGATGTGTAAAATAAAAAAAGTTTAACTGCCTCGTTGGTCGAGTAATTGAAAGCGCGACTTCCGAACTGGAAGTCCTGGATTCAAATCCCAACTCGGGTACTGTTAGATTTTGCTAATTTAGAATTTCTAGTAATTGCCCGGAGTCTGGATCTGTACCTGGTGTATGGCAATTGGCTCACCAATTATTCCATAGGACGTAAGCGTAACGGGTGAAAGTTAGGAGTGTACTACACCTCTCTGCATACCCCTTCTGGGATTATAGGCGTGATGTTACGTTTAAAAAAATAGCTTTGAAAAATATCATTGCGATTCTGTATTTCATTATTATGTTATGCAAAAATGTCGGAAATTTCAGAACGCTACATTGACGCCTCCTCCATGAATACTCTGAACAATAAGGCTGGTCTTCTGTGTCACTGAATTAAAATCATCAGAATTGAAATTTTTTGAACACTTCGCCACACAGTACATGTCAAGCATAGATCATGGAATGATGGTTTTAATCAAATTCTGTAGTAGGCGAGAAACAAGTTTGTACCTACTTACTTTCTTGAAGAATGTTATTCAAATTACTGTATATGTATACTATGATAACATCATATATATGCCCGCGACTTCGTACGCGTAGATTTCATAAGTTTTGAAAAAATAAATTGAAATAACTTATTTATTTGTTAACCGATTTAAATGAAAAAAACACTAACTGTTAAGTGAAGTCCATCACAATATAATCCTGAAAACTGCATTCAAATCGGATAAGCCGTTTCTGAGATTTGCGTGCACAAACATACAGATATACAGACAAACAGACGAAAGGAAAAAACATTGTTTTGGGTTCTCTTGAGTATATAAAGGCAGACAATAATGAATTTTTAAATATATTTGCCATGTATAGAAAGCGAACAGTTACAGTTTTATTATTTGTATAGATATCAGATTCATAATGTATTAGATTATTCAGATTTATAATATTAGTGTATATACTATTTTTTTCTTCATTATCATCATCGTCATTAACCCTTTCTGTTTCTATGGGACACGTGTTCCCAGTTAGAAGGTTTTTTTGCAATTATATGCACATATGAGATAGTGAAACTTAACTTCTCAGCAAGATTTACCACAATTCCAATAACATATACAAGTGTGCTGACAACTATGATTGCATCATTATTGTGTAAAAAGACAAAACAGCAGCACAGTGCTGGTCTTCAATCAAGGCATAGCGCCGTAATATAATTTTGTTTCATTGTTCGTACAATACAATGTTGTACACAATTTCACTAAATACGACTAGGTGGAGTTTTTAATTAGGCAACGTTTCATTCTGAAAAAGTAATCAAATTATAATAACATGTAACTATGTTTGATTGAAGAAAAATTCCAGTATGTACGTGTATCCTGTTTCAAATTGCACAGCGCGTCTAATAACAAGAGGGTTTGATTATTTAAAACCGCAATACAGTTGCTGGTTGCGTTTATTGTATAACACTCGTTAGCAATGCTTCGTGTAAGTTTGAAATCATTTTAATATACCTACCAATAAGCGTTAACAGTAGCTCACGTCTTCTTACGGAGGCCACATGGATAGCAAAAGTCGTAAAATGACGAACTAGGGCCTAATTACTAGGCTATAGTAATACGATTTAAAAGTCGTTTATTTTTCATAAAATTGTTCTATATAAATCCAAGTTTATATCTTGACCCTAGTTTTTCATTTGATAAAAATTTTAACTAATACGTACAAGTAATAATAAAATACTAGTATTTAATAAAGGCTTGTGTCTTTTGTAAGAGTTTCGTAATCTTCCAAAATCACCTCAATAGCTCAATACGACATCACATAATACTTGATTAGGAAAACTTATATTTACACCATAATATTCTTCTCTCTATTGCCCGCAAAAATTACAATGTAACATGGCGTTTCAAAATTCTATGTTTCCCCACAGCTGTTGTTGGTAGCATTCCTCCTGGCGGGTGGTACCGCGGAGGAGGACGTGGACCTTGATGTTGACGATTCGGCTCCACCCATCCAAGTATACAATCTGGACGAAGTGCACCGTGCCCAGCATCATCAGCATGGAAACTACCAAAATTATCAGCACGCCCACCACCAAGATCATCAACACGGCCGCCATAACGGTTACCTGAGTCACCAAGAACCATACAACGTCTATTTGCACAGTGTAAAAGTTAGTTGCCCTTAAGTAAAATAGTAACATACCTAAGTAAAAATATTTTAAAGAAAATATGATAGTGACTCTATTGGTGGTAGGTCCGTCATCTAAATTTTAAAATAATAATTAAAAATGCGCTTTTTTATGTACATGCTTACTACTATTCTGAATTATTTTAATCGTACCAGCAATCCAATCCCTAGATACAGGTCTTTAGGACTACCAAAGCGCAGTTGCACCCGTCCCAGCAATTTTACTCATTTGGTTAAAGCAAAATTTAAATTTTAAAAAAAACAGCCCTCTATTGACTTTTTCCATGATGTAATCATTTTTTGTTTCAGGGATATAAAGGCCAATCAAAAGTAGACAGGTAAGACAACAACGTAGACAAATAATTGCCATACATATTAAATATCAATCGTAACGCACAGTACTCTGCGTGTTCGCTGAACTTGTTCACCCTTTATCTATCGTCCTAATGCAAAAGTCCTCCAACAGCAATTGTTTCTACTGCTAAACAGCAGCTTGCACATCTATTTGTTCTTTATGGCTTAATGTTTTATACCTCTCATTTCAGGATAGTATCCGAACTTTATAATCCTGATTACTACGAACCGATTACAGTACTCGATTATAGATATGTGAAGACCGGAGGCCGAGATTACTCGCGCGACGCGGGCGGCCAAATCCTAATACTCCCTAAAAACGTGCGTATAAATCAGAAGAAAGAATTTTCGAACTACGACGAAATGCTCGAGTTCCTGCGTCTGAAGCAATTAGCAGAATTTGAAGCGCATAGAATGGAAATGAGCAAGCTTGGCTACGATCAGCGCCTTTATGACAATTACGAGCGACGTGTTGAAATAAACGGTCGCAATCAGAACGAGTATCGTAACCACGAAAGGTATGGTGGTGGATACGGTGGATACGGCAGCACATACAAACGTGATGCTGATATTTCTTCTGAAGAAAAACAACCCGTGATAGAAGCTGAAAAGAAGGCCGCGGCATAAATTATTGAAGATGCTATTAAGCAAACATTATTATTGCTACCAAAGTCCTCATCAAATATTTTATTATTTAATTATATTACTTTTTTGTAATAAAATATTTCTGTTTTCATGAATTGATATTCAGATTAATATAATTAATGCGCTGTATTCATCTCTTCGTTATTAGTACAATAAATTCCATAAGAGACAAAATATTGTTCCAACAGGCATGTACTTTTGGTTCACAATCCTGATTTCGTCATCAAACCTATTTATTGTTTCACTGTTAGATATGGATCTCTTATCAAAATCATCGTCACAATCAGCCTTCTCAGTTTACTGCTGGTCGTAGGCCTTACCTAAAATCGATTTTTGTCCATAATCCTGCACTGGGCATGCATATTGAGATAGCAGAAAAATCTTCTCAGAATGCAGATTTAAATAGTCTATTCGCTCTAAATATATATGGACAAAATCTAAACGTTTAAAAAATGTTATGAAGATTTTTAGGACATATAACTTTCTATTATAGCGAGTTCAATTTAATTATGAAAAATGTAGGTTACTTCTTAAACAAAGACCAACAATAATCATGACGCGAAACCCCGACATTTGAAGTAGAAAACCCAAGTTTAAAATAGTATGCTATCACTATTGTAACAAGATGTACAAATAACAAAATATCGAGATATATCACAAAGTACCATAACATATTTTAAAGTACTTAACAAGTTAGTCAGACTATGAAACACGTTTAAAACAATGATTGTCTTTTTATAATACAGGTCAGAAAATGAGAATCTTGATTTACTGATTAGAATCTTGATATTTCAGCACTGGCATATGCTATAGTATCAAAAAATAGAGATTCATATAAAGGAAGAATAATTTAATCCTACCTAATAATATAGAAATGTCGAGAAACTAGACCACTGAAAAATATAAATATTAGTTTCATAGTGAACAACAAATTGTTATCAATACTCAATTTTCATTTTAATGAATCATACATATGTTTAAATTAAAATTATTTGAATTAAATTTGCCATAACTCGCTCGCCAACTCGCTGCTATAACTTGCTCCCCGAAGGGTTAAGCAGAGAAGTGTTGTAAATTTCCATATGACGAAAAAAAATCAATCGTTCTTCTGTTTTATTCATGTTTCGAACAAAAAACTGTCAAGTCTATTTGTTGTTCCAGTATATAATATATTAGTGTGAACGGTGGTATCAACAAGTCTAATACTTAATTAAAAATATAAATATGTATTATTTATGATCTCTAAGATGTACAATAAAATACATAGTCAATCGCATATTACTGAATGATTATGAAAATGCATGATTCAAAACTGAATATACGGATATCAACAGTCGTGATGATATAAGACAACGACGTTTAATAATGATTCTGCCTAATGGCCACTGCTTTAAATATTCGTTTGCCTGAAAACAATTACAGATACGTAGAAACTTTCATCTCAAGTGTGTGCGCTTGCAATACAATTGTTATCAATATCTTTTAAGCATTTTATGTTAGTAATGCTATGAACTCATGTGGTACGGTATACATTGGTTTAAAGTTTGTAGACACCACCTTTAGTATATTCTTAAAATTTATTGAAAATGTTAAAATTGTTTCTGTCCTTTGCACTTTATCACTTTAAACGTTTCATTACGCCTGTAATCCCCGAAGGGGCAAGCAGAGGAGTGTAGTACACTCCCACGTTTCACCAGTTACATTTCGTGCCATGAAATAGGTGGTGAGCCTATTGCCATACACCAGGCACAGATCCAGACTCCGAGTCACTACTAGACATTCTAAATTAGAAAATTCCAATAGAACCCGACCAGGGGTTTGAACCCAGGACCTTCCGATCAGCAGTCGTGCTTGCAACCACTCGACCAACGAGGCAGTCACATTATCACTTTAGTTGCATAAAACTAATTAAAAATACTTTTACCCGCTATATCTTATTTTGTGAATGGGATATTTCATAATTTTATAATAAGTTATTTATAAGTTAAATAAAGTAGACGCTGAAATGTCCGTTTCAGCTAATCATACTTACTTGATTCAGGTGTTAGTTATTTTAATTACTTAAAACAACGTATAAATGTACAGTAGCGTGCGGAATAAATAATTATGATCGATTCCAATCAGTCTGTTTATCGAATCGTAACGTGCGCCCTTGGGAACTGAAAAGGAAACCACAGTTTCACGGATCAGACTCGTTACATTCTGTTTCGTAATACAAGCCATCAATTAACCAAATGTCGTTATAATGTATACCACATTGTAGCTGTAACCCTGGAATTAGGCAACGCACGTCCAATATAAGCATCATCCTTTTTTAATTTGGAATAGTAATTCGCAGTCAAGCTAACAGAGACGGCAAAATGTTGGGACAAGTAAGTTATTTTGCTTAATTACTATGTATAAAGAATTAATTTATCGGCATAACTTGCCATAATTATGTCATCAGTGTCATGATAATTATCAATCATTTTATCCTTCAACTGCTGAACACGGATTTTCTTTGACAATTAGAACTGTCAATGCCATGAAACTGTCAATGTCAACGCACTGGTCTAGTGCAGATTGACAGAATCTACAATCCTTAGAGAACATTACGAAGAACTCAAAGGTGTGCAGGTTTCGTAATAATGCTTCCCTAAATTACAAAAATAATATTAAATAATAATATTAAACATTACAAAAAAAATATTTAAAATACTTAAGTCTACCTGCAATTAATATAATAACTTTGACCCAATCTTAGTATGTAACCCGCAGTAGCAAAAAAGACTAAACTTTCAACATTATAATGGACATAATATACGTAATTATGTATTTAACGTAAGGAAATAAGTTTAATTGTTTAAATTTTAATAAATAATTGAGGATTATGTTCAAATTATTCTCTAACCGTTTGTATTATTAATACGATTTCTGTAATTATTAATTATATCTATGATTGAATACTATATAGGCCTCCCCCGAAAAGTTTTGCTCATAATCCCACAAAAAATGTTTTTGCACAGAACATGAAATTAGTCTGAATAGTTAACTGAAAGAATCATATTATTTATAATATACAAATATTTTATTTAGATTCATCATTACTTTCAGGTAGCCGTTTTATTTACGATCATTGCAGCGATCACAGCTAGCCCTGCGATTTCGCACACATCCCGCGTGGATGGCCAAGGACATGGTCATGTCGGGCACGGTCTAGTAGGATACGGGTTAAACCACGGTTACGGCTATGGCTTAAATCAGGGCAACCGCCATGGCCTGAGCCACGATTACAGTCACAATGTAAACACCGGTTACGGCTATGTTCTTACTCATGGCTTAAGCCACGACTATGGTTTAAGCCACGGCTATGGTTTAAGCCACGGCTACGGTTTAAACCACGGCCATGATTATAGCGCCGGACGTGGTCTCGCGAACTATGGACATGGGGATATCCATTCTTATAACGTTCATGTAAGATATTTTTAAGATACTATTGTAGCAATTAAAGGCATGCTAAGAAATAAGATGTTTTCCACTCTAAGTTTTGACTAATGTTAAATGACTAATTTTACAACTATCTAAAGATTGAATTCTGGTCATACATGGTCTGCATTGAGATTATCTGATTTAACATTATTTTATACAAGCAGAATAATTATTAACTAAATACAAGTTTAAAAAAATATCATTTCATGTAAATGTCATTTTATTCTTCTCGATAAATATTTTAATATGATAAATAGCCTTCCGGCTGTTACTTCACTTTAAAGTACTTTGTTATTGTATGATGTTTTTTTTATATATGGACTAAGCATTGAAAAATGTTCTTTGTCACATCAAGGGTACATTAAAAAACCCCAAAGAAAAACAAAAATTATCAAATTATATGAACAACGCCATCTTGTGGATAAGTTCCGCAAAAAGTAAATTTTGAATATTTATACTTTTCATGACCTAATATTACTACGTGTCATATTTCAGGCATACCCGTCTTACAAATTTGCCTATTCAGTACAAGACCCACACACAGGTGACCACAAGTCTCAATCAGAACACCGGGATGGTGACCGGGTTAAAGGCTCCTACACGTTAACCGAACCAGATGGCAATATTCGCAGCGTTCATTACTCAGCTGATGACCATCGTGGGTAAGCGGGACAAGATAATTCATACGGCATACTTTATTCGTGGCATACCTCCGGATAAGACATTAGCGATTCTAAGAATTATAAATGTACATTATGAACTATGTATTTATATTAGACAAATAAGACACATTCGACAAGATACCGCATGTACTTCTGCTACTTCTTTAAAATATACGTAAATCGTATATGATTGGGTTCATCATCATCATCATCATCAGCCTACTCCCGTCCACTACTGGATATAGGCCTCAGTCCATGATTTTATACGAAATAATATAAGTATATAAAATTTATTCGCATGCAGAAGTCCAAATTAGTTTAAATGCACCAAACTCGTTAAAGTTTTTTACAGCATACGTCCACCCAAGTATTATCATACGCATAATCAACATTTATGTGCTATATTTATTAACTGGCTTTTGAGTTTTACTATTAAATATTATGTGAGTATTTATACACATGATTAAAAATGTACCGACTTAACTTACGTACGTTTTTCGAGATGGCCCTACTAGTTTCGGACCTGTATGAGGTCCTTACTTATGAGCTCCCGCCGTTAGCAGCGAGGTCGTGGCGGAGACTGCACATTTACGGTACATTTTGAATCATGGCTATTGAGTTTTGAAAATTACATTTCAGTTTCAACGCGGCTGTACACCACAATACTGTGCATCATCATCTTCATGGACACCATCCTTACCATCACTAAAAGCCGTTCATTCAGTTTGGATGTCACCACTAGAGAAGAACATTAGAGAATTTGTATATATAAACCTACCCTCGTCAGCGCTGACGAATAAAGACAACGAATAAACAGAATGTATTATGTGTATTATTTTTATTATATTACTTATTACAGAATTACATATTGCTAGAAACAGAATTACAAGAAAATGTGCTCTGAAAACAAGATTGTGCGATTCATTTTTGTATCTAAGCTTTCCAAGTTGATAAGATCCTATTTGCACAACTATCTGCATTTAATGCAAAGAGGATGAAAAATACCAACACAACTCTTATGAAGGTCTAATGTTCAAGCAGAAATGCGTCTTGGTAAACTTGATGTTCAAGTACATTTGTAGCTTTTCGCATTTTCTTGGTGAAACATTCTACCAAAT
>DWJK01006210.1:0-10634 GCA_018248815.1 Croniades pieria auraria | reverse complement strand
AAGGCCGTAGTCCTCCACGCTGGCCAAGTGCGGGTTGGCGGACTTCACACACCTTAGAAATATTTTTTTTTTTTTTTACTCTAAGGCATGCAGGTTTCCTCCTCAAACCACATAAGGTTACGTATATACATATATTAATGAGACGTGTTTAGTACGTTCGGTGCATACCAGTCCGTAGCAAAAACAAATGTTGTTGGCTGGGTGCGAATTTGAAATCCATAAGTTTGTATGAAATCGCGGAATAACAAAATAGGTTTCTGCGCGTTTGTTTATTCTACTAGTGATAATGTTCTTAAATAATACTCGTAATTATACTCGAATATCTAACTTTGAAAAAAAAATGTCACTTCTAGCATAACGAACGAAAAAAAAATGTCAGTTTTAGCAAACATAGATAATAACACGAGTAGAAGTTTATTTACTCGTGTTATTATCTATGTTCATTAAATTTAAATAAATATACATGCCTTTGTATTAAATACAGTTATTTAACTTAGACTTCCCTTTCTCGTCAATCTTGTTGTCCCCTCCATTGAACGATATTGCGGTGGAAAATGACAAGAAGTAAGATTAAATTCACGAAAAATAGAATTGTGTTATCATCAATGTTCGCCGACAGCTCTGTTTCTTAGTATCGGAAACAAGCATTATCATCATCGCTAATACGAGGAGCGTTTGAAGTTCGAATTTAAAGTACGATATTAATAGATTTGGTTGAAGATGGTCGAGTTATATAATTCTTGTAATTTCAGACATGTCAGCATGGTTAGAGTACTTTAAAGTAATGTTCAATAGTTGGGGAAGCGGCCACAAAAACATTGCAGCAAAACAAGATACACAGACACAGAGCATTAAGCTGAAGCTTTGTGACAGAATGGGATACAACAATGAAATAATTACGACATTTACGTAACACTTGTAAATGTAGGTACATAAATAAATGAATGAAGAAAAAGTAATCGGAAGACCGTTTCAGTAGAGAAACCAGCGAGAGACACGTGAATTACCTCCTTGCCAATGGCGGGCAGGCCGTTGAGTCCGTTACAGGGCGGTTCGAGACGCACGATGCTCTTGCGCGAGCCGCGGAATCCGGTGTCGTGGACCCGCACGGAGGAGCGCCAGGTGGAGTGGCCGGCGGGCGGCGGATCGTCGCGCGAGCCGCGCGCGGACGCTGTGCGCCGCGAGCTGGTGAGCGCCGCGCCGCCCGCCCCGCCCGCGCACGGGGGCGTCACGATCAACGGCACGTCGGGGGGCCCGCGCTCCTCCATGCCGCTGCCGCACCAACGTTCTCACCGAAACCCTCCGTGCTCAGACGCCTCCAGGTGCTCACATTCCAGCACGGCCCGCTCGTACGCCGACGCTGACTCCAGCAGTGCGATTGCCGTGTTTTGCATAGATGCGGGTTTTATCTCCACTGGTCCGTCTGAGTTCGATACGTACGTTTTTACGTTCAGGCAGTAGGTACAAGATGACGATTAAATTAACATCTATAACATGAACCTCGGTATGTTACTATGGTATGGTTTTACATTATTTTGTCTTAGACATACGTAAATTTGGACATTTATGTTACTAAAACTCAGTAGTGAGGCAGTAAGGATGGGAAATGTCAGTCCTCAATCGATAGTGTTTCTAACGGTCTAATTACCGAATGAAACCTACACTAAGCTAAAGGGTTTTCTTTGCTAATCGAGAGTAAGTGAATACTGTAGGTTTTTAAATTTTTGACAATTTTTTGTAGATATTGTTGATATAGATTTTAGAAAAATAAATTATCTCGAAATGCAACAGGTGCGAAATATTCGTCAAGACGGAGTCAATCCAGTTGTAGGATAGGCATGTATATTTAGTGCGCGCTTAATAAGCACCGACCTGCGAGGGGTTGAAAGGGGTTGAAAGCGGGGAACGAGGCCGTGGCTTATTCAACAGTGTGTCAACGGGCAGTCGGCCTATTCATAGTTCTTTCCTCCAACCTGTTTAACATGAACGGCTTTATACCTTGCTCGGATATGCACTACACTTCCATATTTTTCGTAACTCACAGTATTCGAGACTTCTTTTCAATTCTTGTTTAACTTATTCGTTGATTTTATCAACACTGAGCAACTTTTATAATTGCGATACACCTAAATATAATTTAATACAGTTTTTACAACCGCCACATAATTAAATATGAGTAATTAATTACTTAATACTGTTGGTATTAAGGATAATTTGAGAAAACGTGTAATAAAAAGTACGACTTGCTATCCGAAATGTGTTCGTTTGATTTATACAAAACGTAGATATTTACGTTCTATTGAAAGGACAGCGAAATTTATTCACAAATTGAACGCAAAACGAAACGAAGAGAAAAATAATGTTATTACTTGAGTTCATGAATAATATTAGTCTGTAAGCGGTCGTATTAGGCAGCCGGTGCGGCGCTCGGCGGCCATTGTAAACAACGTACGGGTTTTTTTTTAGTCCACAACCGAACCAAACATTATTCAGTCGAACGTCTATTTGTGCTCTTTGTTTCCATATTATTAATAATAATATTTTTATTCTTAGCATTGTTATATTCATTATATTTATTCATAACGTTTACGTAACATTAGAACAATGTATTATTCGAAGAGACAAATTCATTATTGTTGCATATGTATTTTATAGGAGTTGTCCAGTTTTTGACATAACGACATATGACATATTTGACATAACGACATTTGACATATTTGACATAACGACATTTGACATACTCGAACATCAACTATAATCTTTTTTTAAGTCGGGTAAGAAACTGGAAGTAGTTTTCAAATTTAGGAAGTAGTTATACTGAAATATATACATGTCGACATATGATCAATTTGTATACATAATGTTCGTATATACAAGACCTAAAATACTTGGTACATAGATGTTTACGTAACAAGTTGCCGCTACTGAAACAATGTTCTTCATGGCTATTGAAAACTCAAACCGCGATGAATATGCAAAGAGACGTCTGTTTAGGAAATCTGAGGCATTCCTACATTAGCACGGTAAAGTTTTTTTTGCACCGTTGACATGAAAGCATTAACCGTAGTTTCTTACGTCTACACACAAAGGTAACAGAGTTGTAGGTATAAGTGTACTTAAAGCTACATTCTTAAATACTTTAAAAACTTATCTTAGTAAAAATGCTTAAAAAACTAAAGATATATGAAACTACTGTAAGCTGCTTGTTCTAATATTTCCATGGTAAGTTACAGCTCAAATATAGGCTATATGCGGTAGAAAGCGGCTCAAGGCTTAGGTGGACTCCAGTTGGCTTATTTTTGGGGCGCGGATGTGGGAGGGGCTCTGCAAGGTTTTTACGTCACAATCTACTAGTAAGTGTACAGTTAAGTAGTTTTTTGTTCCGGCAAATATCCCATTAAGTTTAACGGGTTGCTTTCATACAATAATGGGGTTGAAATTAAAAGAATAATAATTATATATGTCTTATTAATCTATTTGGAGTCATGAATTCTGTCTAATTTAACTTTAGCAGAGCCTCTATTGTCCCCGAGTATCGATTGCTCACAGTAACAATAGATAGAAAGGAAATGATAGCATTTCGAAGCGAAACTTGTGAATGGTGACACAGTGTTGAGGCGTTGCGATTTTATATCGGCAAGAGTGTGTTTGTCATACTTGATGTAAATGACTTTACATGTGCAAAGACTATCGCAAAATGACTTAGCAAATTAGTAATAGATATACAAACTTAATAAAAAATTCAATACTATTTTAATGAAAACTACGCGTCTATACATAACTCTACATAGTCTAAAACTGCATTAATGTATCAAAATAGCCAATCTCCCAAAATGTACGAATACAAAGACATGTATCATTAGCGTATGGACTTATATAAATGAATTTACGTAACTCGACAGATACATGGTTTTTGATGTGAATGACTCAACGCAGTGTGATCATAACGACAAGCTAACTTTAGTAACTATGAAGGTTTAGAAGTACATAACGGTAGACAAAGGAAACCATACCATGGTAGTCATAACTCCAAGCATGGATCGCGTTTTTTCACAAGAATAGCAAATAAAGGCCAAAACAAATCAAATCAATATAAATCGCTCAAGCACGCAACCGAACGAACAATAAAAAACACCTCTTCAGAATTGACGCACTGTTCACTGAATGAACTAAGCACAGGACGGCAACACTATACTTATTATATACGTAACGCACAAGTTTTGTCCGTTCACTTGTAACAAATATATTGCAGTAAAGCTCTGAAATTGTTATAGCGCAACTAAATCTGCAAAAATCGACCGTATAATAACAGTTTTAACTTTTTAATGCAGCCGATCGATCAACTGAACACTCGACTCATTCATAATACGTTTCGCTCGTTATATATCAGGACCTAGACGTAATTCGGCATACGTTGCGAGTGAGATGCGTTAATGATGCAGGTCGCGTCGTCGTTCACTAGAGGCGAGGGCCCAGGAACAATATAAGATAATTTTGATGGCAGTGTGAGAGGCGGCAGAGTCCGCAGCGTGGTTGTGGGACTAACTCGATGCTTGTGCGGCGCACGCAAGAGGTCGCTTTGCGCGCGTCGCCGCTGTGCGGCGCCCCGAGCGCCGGCGGAACCGCCCGAACGCAGGCGTGACCTCGCACAACCTCCCCTTCCACTCATCGAACATTTCAGCTGAAACGCGTTGTCGCCGTGCCGCGGTCCTCAATGTACTACGGCGGTCACGTGACTTTTCAATATTAACACCGAGTTGTTATCGACTCGCCTTGTCATGTTCACCTACCTCGTTCTCGTTCTCGGATCTACTTTACGACCTGACCATTGTTATAAACACAAAAATGTAATAACGATGTTCGAGATTACATTATTTATGTTAGTTGTAGTGTTAATATTAACTGTTTTATCGGAAACCAGATCGTAACAGTAAAATAAAAACTTCCCAATTTGGTAATATGGTAGAATTGGTGCAATTTTGATTTCGACAGCCACCTGGACAGTTGATGATTCCATGGCTGAACTTAAGCCTCCCCTCAGGGATTCTTGCCCATAATCCCCACGCTGGGCATATGGGTTGAGGATCGATTTTATATCACAATTTACATCAGACAAACAGCGCCATCTAGTGTCGAGTAGAAGCATAGTCCACTTATTAATGAACAATGGAACTTGCTGAGTATTTTATTGTATTTGCTAGCTTACGCATTCACACACGCACGCACATACTCTTGCACAATTACATACGAACATACGCACTTATATACAAACACACTCACGCACACACACACACACACTACGCACTAAGCACACATCAACAAGTAAGGTCTGTTTTCTGTATTCTGGATTTCTTAATTAATAAAGCTACCTTATGTATTAGCTATAAGAACCTATATCACCATGTACATATTTGAACAATCGTGCTTTCTGCGGGAGGGCACTGGTGACTTGCAACACAGGTTTTCTTAACCCATATCAAGCACCAGGTTCTCACAAAGTAAGGACTAAAACTGTACCTAGCACAATCTAATATTGTACTACTTCAGCTTTGTGAGAGAAAAATAAACAAATATTGTTACTATTAAGTATGTTTAACAGAACAAGGACTACCATTTGTTGGCTTAGTGAGAAATATAACGAGTGGGTATGTTCGTTGATCAGTCAAGTTAATTAGTGAATTAAGGTTTGTGTGGTGTAGATTCCCATAATAGGATAATTGACTGATCTATTGGTGTAGAGGTTAGTTATGCTGACTAATGATGCGGAGGCAAGGGGTTTGGTTTGTACCCACGACAATTATATGTGGGATCAGCGCTATGGTTTACTTTATATGGAAATAAAACTTTTTATAAAAGTATCTATCTAGAAATTTCATCATCATCATCATCAGCCTATCTCAGTCCACTGCTGGACCTAGGCCTCCCCCAATGAGCGCCGTGACATTTATGTAGGTATATATGTTTATCAATTGTTTCGTTATAATAGCACAGACTCCGGCTAGTTTGAGGTTAAATTTCGGTGGGTGTTTTCCAATAACATTATTTTCATCAGCGTAATTATTATCATTAGATTTGTCTCAAAACAGAAACTGTTCTTAGATTTTTATTACAACGAGTTGTAAGCACTTGAAGCCATGGTACTTTCAGTCTGATTTTGGATCTCTGAGCACACTGTGCATCATATTAGATAAAAGGATCACGAAAGCCAAAGGCTTGAGGAAATTATATCCACGCTTCGGTCGAGTGCCTCTATCGTTTTGAGCGCAACGGACATAGACTGGCTGTGACATTTCGCTCTGGATTTTGACAACCTTATGTATGTGGAAACATGAAGAGGGTTGAGTGACGAAAAAACTTATGTCTATGATCTGTCAGTCAATATAAATCATCGTTTTTTTAAATGATTCGTTTATCAGCCGTCATTGGCTGTAGGTTATTTGAACATTTGGTTGCGTGTACAACTTTTTGCTTTATTATTATTGTATTAATAATTTATATATATATACCTATATATATAATAGCTTTATATTCATTTGTACACGTTTGTTCGTAACACGTACTACACATTGTCGCAAGCGTTAATGTCGAATGAAATATACTAAGACAATAGTTTACGTTAGAAAATCTTACCGATTTGGAGAGTTTAAATATTTATTACTGAATACTATAGACTTCCTTAGGAAATGCTGTTAATTCAATTAACCACGGTCACCAACAATACATTAAGCAACCAAGATTAGATTAGGACTATATCTGGATTACATTATAATAAAAAAATAACAGCAGTCTACTTACATTGAAAGATTAAAACTGGCAAAAGTAAACATCGAGACGATAAATATAGCCAAAATGACACCGAATAAAATCCAGCCCCATAACAATGCTGTAAAAGTGTTCATCATTATCCTTATGACCGTCTGAAAACAGATTAAATTCAACGCGTATTTAAAAAGATAATGATGTCCTTATAATAAACAAAATATATAGATCAAGCACGTTAGTACTGTAAGTATAGGAACATTTGGCAATTGGTATTTTCTGGCTAATTCGTACGGGAACAGAGCAAGATGATATATTAATAATCATAACAGTATATATATGTGTGAAACCAAGACAGTACAGTTCTATAATATGGAAATGTCACAGAAGTATTGCTTACTTAAAATCTTTAACCAATAACAAAACAAGTGACAGACAACCTTAGATTTTTTTTCAATCCGCTGTGTAGTTAACGTATAAATACTGGCAGCTAACGAGTAAGAAATGCCGATGCGTTTCAATGGTGACCATAGATTATTTATTGGAACGTTCGGATGTGCATATGTTTTCAATACTGTATCTGATAGTATCAGAATTGTCGATCTCTGAAACAGAAAAGAAAAAAATATAAACATCAGTTTTACCAAAAATTATTAAAAATCACATCAGCGTATGTTAAAGGTGACTGATATCGGATTGGCAGTAAAATTATGACTACATTCGAAATAAATAATTTAACCATGAATTTTGCGAATATACACCAAACCTATAGAGGAAAACACTTTAAGGGAAGCATATAACTAATAGTGGACGCGGCTAGGCTGATGATGATAATGAAACGACAAAGGTGAACTTAAAGTTGGTTTATATTTAAAACGCCTCTTACCATGCAAATATTTAAAATATACAGCCCCTTTTTTCTACCATTGGACAAAGCTGTGTCAACTGCCAGGGGTATTTGAACTCCAATAGTCCAAGCTAAGGCGAAGAAAGCTATATCCGGTAAGGAGACTCCACTTAATTTATTTTTGAAAAATGGGTACCCACCACCCCCAGAAGTAGTGAAAATTATTATGGTTAACATAATTCTGAAATTAAAAATAAATTAAAAAATACAAGTAAATTGTACGAGAATTATTTGTAATAAAACTATTTCTCTATCTCCATCTATCTAATCTACCTACATTTTCTGGATTTTGTATTTTTCTAGTCGACTCTGAAAAGTTTGTTTACCATTTTACGATTAATTGTATCATTACCATTTATAATCATTTCTAGTATTAAAAAATTACGATTGTTCTTTTGTCATTGATCATTAATAATTTGACAACTTCGTGTACGAGAAAAGAATTGGTAGAAACAAGGAATATGCATTTTTTTATCATTCGTCACAATTTCAATCTGCTCAAACTCACCCGCGGAAGAAGTGCAAATTCTTCATCTTATCGTCAGGTTTTTCTATCTTTAAAGCAAGATCCTCCTTGCTTTCAGTTTTTCTGCATCTGAGTAGTCGTTTTATGGCAGTGTAAATAACGAACGAGGCCAGTAATATCAAACCGCAGAGTTGAAGAGCTAAAGATATAAAAATGTTTTTTCACTCTCTCAATCGTCGTGGGAATTAAGAAAGTCCTATAAAATATTTAGAGAATTTTTAGGCTAAAAGCATAATTGACGATGTTGTTGTTATATATTTTGTTTTGATTGAAACGCAAAATGGACTACAATTAATAAAACAAAACAAATTGTCAATGGTGACTTAATCTTAAAATCAAGAAGCCAATTTCAAAAACGTCAAAGTCAGCTGTCAGTTATGACACACGCTATCGTCTTTTGTCTCTGGATATTATAAATTTATAATTAAAATATACCTCAATAAAACACGATCGGTTATTGGGATTGTTTTGACAGCCTCAAATTTATGTACATCTAATATTTTATATCTATTAGTTATGTATTTGTTAATCGTCAACGCATTATCATCGTTAAACGTTTTAGTGTCTACAATTTGATATGAGTCATATCGTATTGAAAATTATGGCAACACCGAAATTCGAAACGTAGTCCCCTAGAATGGAAGACTGAAAATTCAAAATACCAGGTTATCGACTCATTCCTTATTTATCAATATGTTTTTAAATTTTTTTACATGTTTATATGCAGTAATAACAATTTCACATTGATATGTAATAAATTCAATAAACAAACAAATAAATGCATTCCAAATTGCAATTAATATGAATTTTTATATAAAATATGATTCCATTCCATTAAATATTGAAATTGAAATTGTCATTTCCCTATTGAAGATCACAGAAAAAATGTTTAACAAATTTTGCAAAATATGCTCTCGATACAATGGGATTCCTGGTGTTTCTTAATTTTATATATCATTGATAATATTCATCAATCGTGTACAAGAATTGAAATTTTAGTTTTAATCTTTTTGAATTATTTTAAAACTAAATACACTTAATTCAGACCGTTGGTCATATGAATAAAAAGTTAACGCATTAAGTTAACTCTCTTTTATTCCTGCTCATTGATGGACAATATAGAGTCACTAAATATATCTCTGTTTGACACTTTGGTCGGCTTCTTGATCTAATTCATAGAATCTCGGTTTTATTCTGGCCTTGTATGTTTGTGTGTTTACCTTTATTAGTATATCTGTAAGATCTGAGAAAATATTCTACTGTAAAGTCATGAATGATTGCATTATTTATTCTATCGCGTGCTCGCCACTTTCCCTGTTCTTTATTTAGTACTAACTTACGCAAATACGGGTCTATGGGAGACACTTCCGTCTCTAGTTCACACGCACCAACATTCAAGCGATATACACCAAACTCGCCAAAAACTGGATTCTCCTGGCATATCAGGCCACTGAAATAAAACTGATCAGTTTATAGAATCTTAAAAATATTTTTACATGCATGAAGAGAAATTAGATTACACAGAATGTTCGGTAAATGAAGAAAAGGTGTGAGAAGAAAGAGAACGTTGGTGGATTAAATGAGATTTATTATGAGATTTACTATTCTTTTGTGCCATGAACAAATATTGTTACAAGTGTTTTTTAAACGAGTTAAGGTACATTTATTTTACAACGACAATAGTTTCTGAAACTTACTTCACTTACAACCACTTAATGACAATTTTCTTAAAACTTACCCCCTATAATCATTAGCCACGTACTCATAGTCCCCGGAATTCATAATTCTCCACGATGTTTCTGTACCGGTGTCTACGTCCCAGGCTACTTCTTGATGAGCTTCCAGTTTTTTCTCCAGTTTATATGGACACTGCAAATTTCAATCTAAAATTTAAGACCCTCTGTTTACTTTCCATTAAAGTGGCATTAATGGCCACTGGGACTCTTATTGACGTCGGAGTATTAAACAGTATTTATTGGGTCAGAAGCGCTATTGGTGATTGTTTCAGTAAATAGATACGGAAGGGACCAAGCGTAAAACAATAAAATACTAGTCGTTATTTGGAAAATTTCCATATGTTATGTAGGTCAGAATTTATTTAAATCTTGGTCGAATATTACGAAGAGATCTATGACAGATATAATGTTATTAGATTTGATACTGCGGGATCAGACTCCCGACTTTTATTATCTCGAATTAATTTTTAAATTTTGCATTAAACAAGAAGATATAGTGGATAAAACGAGCAGTTTGAAATTTTTTATACTTTTAAGGAACAAAGGTGTCTTAAAAGAAAATTTAGGTTTGACTACTACAAATAGTTGAGCATTATGAGAATTAAACGCATTTCTATATGAATATTTGATAGCAGTCAGGAAGTACCCGTGATATCTACATCATGGTTTAATTGTGCCAATGCAGCAGTCATTTTACTATAATAAT
>DWJK01006209.1:0-10634 GCA_018248815.1 Croniades pieria auraria | reverse complement strand
CAATAGGCTCACCACCTATTCCATAGTGGGACGTAAACGTAACTGGTGAAAAGTGGGAGTGTTCTACACTCCTCTGCCTACCTCTTCGGGGATAGCAGGCGTGATGTTACGTTTTTTGTTACGTTTTATGGTATTACCAAGGATTATTGGACGGTATCATCTACAAACATGCTCAATAGACGTGTAATTAGGGTAGGTAATTTACAGTTATGGTGCGCGCTATCTGTACACGGTCAATGGTCTTCCCTTATCAGTATTGTAGGAGACACCTATTCAACACTTAAAGGTCGCGCAATCTCCCTTATCGCGGACAGATAAGTGCTGTAAGGTCGCGACGCTAAGCGCTCTACGCGACGCTTACGTGCCTTGGGTACAAACGGCCCGACCGAACGATCCGACGCTTTGTCATTCATTCGAATGGAATAATCAAAGAAAAAACCGTCAAGGTGTTCTAATTGTATTGTTGGGGCCCGTATCGGGTTAATCTCTCAACAATTACCCGCGCTATGTAACAAAGAATACTTCTTTCTATGAACTTGCCAATTTCTAAACATCACCTCGCCGAACGTACAGATGTTCGAGTAAACAAGACGAGGTCCCATTGTGGTGTCGCCTACGCATGATTTATCTCCGTCTTCGAATCGATGATGGTCCGATTGAAAGGGCGGCCATTGTGCAAAGCTTCCTATTCATGACCGGGACAAACATTTTCTTGGGCACAATAGTGTGCACATGCAAGCTCTACCTGCGAAACGCACGTGTCCGACATTCGCATTCCGAGCAGACATTAAATGAGTGTGTATTGTTAAGGTGATCTGCCATCACAAGTTAAACCTCACGACAAAGAACACAAGACGTCTTCTCGTATAATGAATGCTATAAAGCAAGTCCAGTCTGTAAATCTGCCCCTCATGGCATTTTATGGCCAACAATTTCTTATGTTTATAGCGTCGAGTTTATTTTAAGATTCAGTATTTTATACATGTATGAAAGCACAGTGAAGTCTCATTGGCGCTTTTGTTATTTGCATTTTTGATTCGACGACAATTATTCGCTCAGGTAACAATTTCGCTATAAATATCCAAGTCTCCTTCATATTTATCGCTTACGTATTCAATTATATGTAAGTATATGTATATATAGGCATATAAATCACGTGTAAGATTGTAAACAATTTCTTTAAAGGCGATGATTCCAGTGGCGTAGTGGCGTGCAGGCGTTTCTTTTATTTGTACACCTGATGACAACTCTATCTGAATGCTCACATCCTGACATTCGATACGTAAGGTCAACAAAGTTTCGTTACATTCAAGCATCGAATATTTATTCAAATGCACTTTATAACCAGTCTCCAAGTTTGCCTTTCGACATATGCTACGAGGTCAATATTTGCCGTTTTTTCGATCGCTCTTTTCTTCGAGCGTATGGCCCCTTAGGCTACTCTTTACTATTAGCTTTTTGTACACTGTAAAGACTAGGCCCGAGCCCTTCGCTCTCGGTACAGACGTGTAAACGCATCGGACTGTTATTATTTCCTGTGCACGGAAAACAAACGAAAACTCAGCTCAATAAATACGCGCGGCAGGATATTACGCGATCAGAGTAAATTGCTTTTGCCGTTATTAATTTTGATAACTGGGATTCGATTCGTTTCTCTCTTTTGTAACAAAGGGAAACCATCGTAATTAATTTACTGTAGTTGAATCGCGAAAACAAAGCGTTTTCGTTAGCGTCGAAATTGAATTTTCGACAGCCGTAGTAACTCCACGCATTTCTATTAATCTCACGTTGATATTTTTTTCGGTGAACATGTGCGTGGCCATCTGCCGGGTCAGATTAGAAAACTTTTTTGGATTTTTACCTAAAACATGTTATCACATGAAAAAATGACACGTAGCACATGGCGCGATGCACCTCGGCTCTACCTGCTTTTGTTCGGATCACAATGCTTCGCAAACATCTGCCGGCGCGCCGCCTGCGCACCGCGCTCCTGGCTCTGCGCTTCTCAATGCCTCCCGCGCCTATGTAAACCATCATCATAATCCATCATGCCATGCGCTCATTTATATACCTACTCAAACCAGCGCCTAAAGAACTCCAGCATATTTCAATTTAGCCAATCGGAGGTCGCTCGATTGAAGGCCTACGTTTATTATTTAAACTCCGTTGCACAACATGTCAATTGCATCAAGTGTGTGCTAATATTTAGAACCTCAACACCCAAACAGACACGAAATCATTCGACGTGCCGGTCGTAAAGGATTCCTATGTTTTACTCACAAAATGTAATTTTGTGACTCACAGACGCTAGGAGGAGTTGGAAGGCAGATAAAGCGTTTCAACGTGCCTTATTTGCTCAACGATACCGAGAACATTGATGAAGTAACAAAAGCGACTTGGGCCATTAAATGTTATTTCTATTTGTTACATAACAAGCTCGAGGTCGAACATTGCGGTGCTAAAATAAAAACGTGTTCAGTCGTTACAATATGCTTTTAATACCTACGTACCTACCTCTCAAATGAGCCATTGCTAACCACCGCAAATCTTAGCTAACAAAGCGATTCAATTTATAATAGCTCCATATTTGCTCTGGAGTACTCTCGAGCCGGTGACAATGGGTCGGTAGGTGAAACAAAAGAATCGAACAGTGGATGCTGAGCGATAGTAACAATTAATCGAGCGGTCCGGACGCTGCGATGCGAGTTGTGAAACGATCGGCCGCGCTGTTACCAAACAGTTGTGTGCTACCGCTTTGGTAATACATCTGGATCGTTTTGAAACTTATTAACCTGTTTGTTTTACGCTCAATTTCGAGTACTCGCCGAGTCTCGACAGTGTCACAAAGGACGCCTCCATTGTTCCCGGCCGTAAGTACGGGGACAAAGGGACGCCTAACGATTGAGTTACTTTTGTTTGCCGGACACTAATTAAACAAAAGACGCGAAGCTCGTTTTTTGTTTGCGACGCCGTAACTGTAGATGGCAGGTGAATGATGTGTATTATGCACCAACATTTATTGAATCGCTTTATTTGGTAAATAGAGATTGGGTCCATTCAAGCACCCGTTGCAGACTGCATGTCGCCATTAATTTAGGGCGCAGTGGAAAAACGTTCGTATTACAAAAGGTAATGAACAAATGCAGCGGAACCGACGGCCGGTGCGGCGTGCACTTAGCTCATAGTAACGAACGCTCGGTTTTGGAGCGGAGTTTTGCCGCAACAAATCCTTGACGGAACCTTAACCCACTTGGATTATTACTCCCCGACACCGGACGCCGCGAGCGCTGCAATCGATTCATTTCACACTACACTTCGCGGCTCGTAAGGATATCCAAAATCATATACATATAGGTGTAGGCTCAATACGTAAAATGTTTATTAAAAATTGTAAGTCGCACTTTGTTAAGGAAATTTATTTCAATTCTCTTCGCATCTTGTGCAAGACGAAGATATATCAAGTTTTTAATAAATTCTAGTACTTCCACCTATCTAAGTATCACCGGTTAAAGGTCATTCGGCAGGTGGGGAGTCAGGCCAAATACCTGAATACCTTGTGTGCTTTGGAGATGTGATATACAAAAAATATGCGACATTTTGTGACCGCTGCAGTGGACGGTGCAGAGCTAGAACAGGTGCGCCCGCGACCTTGCGTAATGGGATACGAGCTACACCCGATATATTAGATCAATATCGTTAACCGCTCGCTGGATACGTTTCAACAAATTCGATAGAACTGGAAGCACGAAGTCGACGATCATTCGACCGCAGATGGCAACATCGCCACTCATTCGCATACAATGATATCATTAGGTTATGAAACACAGGCTTACACGAGTCTCGCTTGATTCGTCTAATATTTTCTTGATCTACGTAAACGTGCGCCGAGCGCTCGTGCCAAAGAAGTTTTATTACCGTGGCCCAGTGATCCAATACGCCAACGTCAGGCTATCAAGAGTGGTTGTTGTTTTGCAGCTCGGTTTAATGAGGCGCTGTTAAAAATATACGCTGCGGTACGATTGTTAGTCGATAATATATTTGGTACATCGTCAATGCTTTACAGAATATGTTAGTATTGAAAGGCGGCTGTCACGTGTATCATCCGCCGTGCGTTCGACGCTGCAGCGGGCGGGCGTGACGGCCCGAATACTGGGTCAAGTACAACGGTGCTTTGCCATTCATTGTCAACGCTCCCCGCCCGCGTGCCCCGCCCCGCGAACTGCGCTCGCGCATCGGCCTCGCACACGCTGAACTTGACATATCCACTTTTAAACACGTTTTTCGCCTATTCCTAAGGCCGCGCTAGCGTCGATCGGACTACTTGCGACTCTTCCAATTCGCAGCCGCTTTTCCTAGCGGCTTACGCGTTACATCAACTCGGTAATCGCAATAAACGAGTGTGACAACACTCGTTACCTAATACCTGGTTGCGACCTACGGCAAAAGCTTGATGTAACTCGGAGCCCACCAGGGGTACCTATCTCCCTTCGTTCGGTCACGCCGCCGCGGTTTCACGTAGTCGTTTTCCTAGTGGACTATATTATATCATACGGCCGAGTGCGAAATACATATTGGCTCCCTCCTGCGAGCGGGGTCGTCGCCCGGTGCGCCGCTAGAGCCTTTGCCGACCCAAATGATACACGTCTAATGGTCGAGTACGTTCACCGCGTTAGAAAACCTATTTCAGTTCCGCACTTTCTTCATTGCATCACCGCAATGTGCCGTTTCGCCCGCACTCTCTTCCGTTGCGGCCGTCGGTTGTGCAAGTGATTGAGCGTCGCGACGCCTCGGTATTCAGAACGCGTTGCTATTCCAAATCTGATTCTCAGTCTCATCTAGGTATCGCCGGTTCACGTAATCCATGCGCTCTAGTATTTCCGCACTTTCTTCGTTGCATCACGGCCTTTGTCTCGCTCCCCTCGCCTGTGACAGGTGAAGTTTCGCAAGTTCACTGACCTTTCTTTGGCGCGCATCCGTAAGCGAGATGCTCGGGATTGTGATATAATGAGCCGAGCGGTTTGTTGCCGTTTAGAAATTACCATTTCCGCACTTTCCAAATTACGACATCGCATTAACAGAGAGAGAAAAAAAGCGTAATCGCAAGGTGAACGACCGGATCTATAAAGCGCCTCTCGAATCTACTCGATCAATTGCTTTGGCATTTGTGTAGAGCGTTGATCCTTCATGATCTCGCATTAACCGTACGAATGTTGAGTGTCACAAAAAATTGTAGTTGGCGTTGGCTTCGTTTTATATTCGGATATATACAGGTACGAAGATGTAGAGATAGTATTAATTCAATGCAACTTTCATCGGCCTAGTATCATTGAACGGCTGAACGGTACTCCCATCAGTTGGGAAAGTACCGTCGTTTCGCGTGCCACATTCTTACAGTTCATGCCAACTTGCGACATGATGCAGCACGAGCGATCATTACTTACACACGCCGCTGAGAAATCGCAAAGGGCATTGTCCGGTTAGCCGCTGACCACTGTTTATTTATCAGCGGCAATCGAATCATATTCGATACACGTATACGATTCACACAATCGTACGGTGTTTAACATTCTTCGTAGTGTTAAAGGCCCGTGAACTTTCTTGTTCTGAACGAGACGTGCGAGTGTAGCGAGCGATTGCTTATTACGAGAGTACGGGCAATCGATTCTCTATCGCCGAATCGTATCGATGTGTGTTCGATTTTAAAAAAATCGGCGATGAACGCGTACAGTGATTACGTTTCTTTTTTTTTTCGAGAAATCAATAATACAGGAACTCGTTTGGAACTGGTCCCCGTCGTAGTTTTGTTTACGCATACATATTTTCTGCAACATAACGGTAAAAACTCGTTCTCTACTCGCGGTATCTGATTTTTTTATTAAGGACGATAAGCTTTATTTACAAACCACAGCAATATGTTGTTGATGAAAGCGTTATAAAATATCGGGATGTAGAGTTCCCTTGTAATGTAGAGTTCTCTTGAGTTGCAAGCTTTCATTGCTAATAACTAAAAAACATCAAATTCTAATATATATTTTAGTTGTAATATATACCTAATGTAGAGTCTATTTTACCGAACCATACTACTGTGTATGTTTGGCTCTAGTTCCGGTAGAGATTGAAATGTAATTTAAATGAACGTGTGATTTGCGTAGAGTTATTAGGGTAACTCTATCGCTAGTGTTCCCGACGCTATGCTTACGTCATCGGGGCTTCATTTAGGCATTTATGTAATATTAATGACCGCATTCAGTTATATGAATATAAAATGTATTAATTATTGATATGTACTATATTTAGACTTAGGTTAAATAGGGGTTAGATTTTTGTATAAATGCTTTATCATGTTGTTTTTTAACGAATGTTGTGACTTACATAATTTTTTTATTTAAAAAGTATTATCGTGTAAGTTTGTTTTATCGACGTGGATATTGGATGCTTATGTGAAAATAAACATTGCTGTGTTACCAGATTCTTCGGAACTAGTTCGAAGCAGGTGCGTGCAATACATGTGCTGTAAAAACATTATAAAAATATAATAGATGGCACTACGTCAGTTAAATCGACTCGTTTTATGCAGTCACCGGTCGTGACTATAAATACGTTTTAAAAGCCTTCGTAATTCACGACAACGGTACGACTGCGGTTCGACCACGATACGATTTATCGTATTAAGATCTTTACGTCCACTTAGTATGTTTTATATAAAAAAAGTTAAAACTATAAAAGTATAAAAAAGTTAATATTTCAATGTATATTTTCTTAATAATAATCGATCCATTTATCATTCCATTGCTGGAATATGGGTTTCCTCTCACATTGAGAGGGTTAAGGCCATAGTCTGCCACGCTGGCCTAGTGCGGGCAGACTTCACGTACCTTAGAATTTTTTTTTCCTAAACTAGAAATTAAGTTTAGAATACATATATTCCTAATATAACGATGTATACGTTTTTAATATTAGAACCTAACTAGCACTGCCTTGGAATATGAAAAACAGAAGTTACGCCGCATTTAACTTTGAATACCATAATAAAATATGACAAAGAATCTTATAAGTTGTCTAGTACGACAAAGAACATGCGTATTATGTAATGTTCAATGAATAATATAATATAATATTGTATTTAACAACATTTTCGCAACACTGATAAGACCGACCCCACTCGTGTATACCGGTGTTACAAAATATTTGGACACCGTATCGTGTGGACGCCGCCGGCTAACAAATAAACATGCAGTGAAAACTTTTCAGAGCTTCACCAGATCGATTAGATAAAAGTGAAATGGTGATAAAATCACGATAAAAATTGTTGCCTAACACTTGTATCTGTCGCGTTTGAACTTACATTAGAAAGTAACTCAGTATCGAAACAACATAATACATACGGTTAATTAAATCGACCAATTTTTTATTATAGTGGTTTGTTCTATCAAAATTATATCATGTTAATGATATCCGAGCTGTCAGAACTAGACGGTAATGTGTCACAAAATATAGTCGCGTCGATTCAGGAACAGCAAGCGTGTACAAGATAAGGATGTGTTAGGTTAGATTTGCACCGACTACAGAAATACGATGTACTATTCGCCTACAATAACCATAGTATTTGTTAATTTTTTTAGTTGTTGTTACGGAGTTTCCGATAGTCTCGCTCTGTACAATTGTCCAGTACAATAAAATGACCACTAAACACTGAGTCATGGTATTGTTTATGTTTAATATGTATGTAACACGTTACGTTATGTACATGTTGTAATTAGTAAGAGTTACAAGCAGAGATCGGGGTCTACTTGTCGTCACACGTAGCGAGGCGAATGTACCACGTGTTTCGCAAGGAGAATCGCATCGCAACAACGCTTATTTTGCATTTTCGAAACGGTCTGCGTCATCGGTCGCCTCTCTACCCAACCCTGTCTTTATCAATGCATCTGTAACATTATCGTTGGTTTTATGGCCCCATTTGATATAAAGCTGGTGGGTCCAGATCAGCGGCTATCACGTCCATAGTATTTGAAACCGCTCTGCACATTCGTATGGAAAATAAACAGTGTTAGCTCGAAGTGGTTATTGATAGGTTTTTCCATCATAATATTATTCTTTGTCCTTCCTTGAAATAAATTAGTAATGCGTAGGTTATCTGTAGAGTAAAAATATTGTTGTGTAATAATAATTAATTGTGTATTTTTGTATTGACCAGTTGATGGTATTAAGTTCTTAAGGCTAACAGAAACCTTAGATAATGTTAAGACTGCGTCAGTACGTAAGCCGATACCCACGTGTAAGTACCCTACTTAAGGTCGGAAGATACATTGTAAGCTCCACTAAACAAAGTATATTGAATTTATAGAGAGTATATTGAATTGACTGCCTCGTTGGTCGTGTGGTTGCAAGCGCGACTGCCAATCGGGAGGTCCTGGCTTCAAATCCCTGGTCGGGTACTATTGGTTTTTTCTAATTTAGAATTTCTAGTAGTGGCTCGAAGTCTGAATTTGTGCCCGGTTTATGGCAATAGGCTCACCACCTGTTCCATGGGATTTAACTTGACCCGTGAAACATGGGAGTGTACTACACTCCTCTGTCCTTCGGGGATTACAGGCGTGATGTTACGTTTATACTGAATTTTAAATCAAAATATCCAATGTCGTGAAAGAACTTTGCAATTTAGGTAAAATAGTATTAGTGAGCGAATGTCCCTTATGTAATTTAATTCGTTTAAAATGTAGTCATAGTATCAGTTTGAGTCAGCGTTCGGCCCGCGCACCTACACGCAAGAGACAACGCGCAATTGTTTAGTACCTTGTGCAAACAAGGTTATGAAATAGAGCGCAAGGAGCAACCGTTTAATACGACGCCGGGCATACGCGGTGCCGTTTTGCAAAGCCGAACGGTTACAAAACTAGCGCAGATTACTCAAAATGTCTCCATGCCGCGCGGGACACCTTGGCCCGTCCGCGGTGCACGCATATAAATCAACCGTAGCGCATACGACCATTGTCTAATATATTATTTTACCATACATTTACATCGGTCGCACAAGCCGCCAATACAGTTGCCGACTGCCCGTAATAAAACCTATTGCTCGGCAGTTCGCAACCACACCACCAGTTACACATCGCAGGCTCTTGCGTCGCACGCTGCAACCGGACCAGCTCCAATGATTAATTATATCGCTCTAAATTTAACGCTCATTTCGACTCGCCGATACTGTGCCTCGATCGCCTCGCGCTGCGTGCCTCGTGTGAACGAGGAAGCAGCGCATTCATCTCGAACGTTTCACGTTTCCGATCCAAAATAATGAAGAGGAAGCGATTGCATAGCGAAACAATCACCGATTCCGAGTGCGTATGCGCGCCGACGGAAACGACGCGGCCGCTTACGGATGCGGATTTACTCTTTTATTTATCGCTCGATCTGGACGGCATCTGTCGGACGACAAATACGCACGCACAGCTGCCCTTTATGGTGCGCCAGCCTCCGCCACCGAGCGAGGACCGCGGCGCCCGCACACCTGGCGACAGGTGCCGGCAACTCTTTACGCTTGCTCCGAACGTGCAGTACACACGGTTATGAAGTACGAATAATTATTGTTGCTGCAGTTGCGTGGCATCGTTAGCATGAAAGTTATCGTTGCAGCTAATCACGGACTGTCACACGAGTATAGCGTTTTTTCAACAGATAACAGTCTGCCGTAATAACGATTATTACTCGTCCGCGATGTGGGAGCACCAGCTTTTTACCGGTGCGTTTCCTAACGCTTCGAACAGTCAGTTCAAAACGTAACAGTGTTATGAAAGTCTATACGCAAACGTGCCGGCGAGTCGTTTACTTGGCGATTTTTTAGTGTAACATCTCTCACGAAAGAACTCATAGTCGAACAAGTTACATGAGTTCTTGATGCAAGCCTTTTACGTGATGGGATTAGCAACTCCGTCTGTGTCAATTTCTTTGGAGCGTTTAGACTTAATCGTCCTTAAAGATCAAGGATGAAGATGACGAACTGAAACTTTTTGTTAAGCCCGGCGGGCCCACTCGTCGAGCACGCATGTGCGTCCGCAAAAGTATGTATTTCGAAAGAGACTACGGCGGAGCACGTTTATACCGGGAAGGAGTCAATGAACGGAAGTGTTTCACGCGCGGCGGTGACATGCGCCCGCGCGTTTATCGCGCCTTGCGTAAGCATCACTTGCCCAATCCCGACGATCACTGTTTTGCTAAACGTCTCGTGCCGCTGCGGTGTGGCGGGCTCCTGCCCGAAGGGATCTCGTTAATAACGCATCTGTTGCAAGCGCTGACCTGCGGTTTTGCCTCACCCGCTCCCTACGATGTACAATTTGTAGGTGCGCTTTCTACCACCGCCTTTTCTCTCCAGTGCGCCGACGCTCGATTGCAAAATGTTGAGGTCGCGCTTTCTTCGTTCGCGACGCGGAGAAATTGTTGCGACACGCCGCCGCGTACACCGACCCCGCGTTAGAAAGTCGACCGCTCACCGGATTTAACACTCGCGGCCACGTAACGGTGTAATTGCAGCGATTTGAGACGGAGATCGATGTGAATTTGGGTACTTTTTGCGAATGACACGCTATAGAGCGCTTTCTTTGGTTGCACAATATTCGCGTAACTAGAGGTCGTCGAAC
>DWJK01006208.1:0-10635 GCA_018248815.1 Croniades pieria auraria | reverse complement strand
CTATCAATAGCCAAGTACACAAACATTTGACTAACACCAAGAGTACGGAGGATTTTAAAAATTGTATTTGGCTCCACACCTACTTTATGTAATGCAATCACAACGATTCGGTTCTCTTTCTCACCCCAGTCCATTTTAATATCACAAAATATTTTACAACATATTGGCGCGAATATAAGAAAACACAATGAACAATCGTATAAAAATGACAGATTCCAAATTCAAAAGTAATATTTTGTTTATATTTAATTGTAACAGTATTTATGGCCAGACTAATTATTGTTAGCAAAATAAACAGTACCTAACTGTCGCAAACATTGCCAAGTAGTTTGTAATCACATTGTTAGTAAAAAAAAGTAAAATCACGCCTGTAATCTTCAAAGACGTAGGCAGAGGAGTGTAGTACACTCCCACGTTTCACCAGTTACGTTTACGTCCGATTATGCTATAGATGGTGAGACCCCAGTCTCCCAGCTACTACTAGAAATTTCAGGATAGAAAGATCCAATAGAAACCGACCCGGGAATCGAACCTACGACCTCTGAATCGGTAGTCGCGCTTGCAGTCACTCGACCAACGAGGCGGTCACATTAAAATACGTGACACAGGTCTCCTCTAAGGACTCCTCTAAGGACCTAATACATAACATTGTATAAATGCTATTTCTATAATCTATCAAGAAATATTCTCTGCTCAGGTACGCTGCAATCAGATAAGGAGGGCGACGCGTTCTCGCTGCACCGCGAGGGCATCCTGAAGACCGCGAAGGCGCTGGTGGAGGACACCAAGACGCTGGTGGGTGGCGCGGCGGGCTCACAGGAGCAGCTGGCCGCGGCCGCGCACCAGGCCGTCACCACTATAGGTCAGCAGGGGACACATTTAACATACCATACTTGTTATGAATGCTCTGCCCGCTGAACGCCCTGCCGCTGACTGGCAGCAGCGTGTGTGGTGCGAGGAGCTATGCTCTGTTAACCCCGACCCGAACGCCCAACGTGGCGATTATGGGGAAAAAACCTTTCAACTAGAGCAGGCTTATGTCCAGCTGTGGACAGAGACAGGCTAATGATAATGACTCTGAATCTCTCTACAAAACAAAATATTCTGTTATGAAATTTAATGTGCAATCGTGACAGAATTTACAAATCCTAAATTCATTCCTGCTTCTTTTAGATTTATGCCTATAGTTTTAGTTGTACAGTAAAAGCTCCTTATTCGCGGGGGATACGTTCCATAAATATGCCGCGAATATGGAACGGTAATTACTATAGAATCATAGGGAATACGTTCCTAGGTTTCGATGTATGTTAAAATAAAGTTAATTTATTGATAAATTAGCAATTAAAATCAATCTTTATTGGCAATTTTAGGCAAAGGTTTAAAAAACTTAGTAATTTTTTCTTCAGACAAATATTCAGACGTAGCACTAAAAACATACCTTTTAAAAATAAGGCTCCTTTCCATATATTGATCAATTTTCGTAAAATAATCACAGAGTTCGGTAGCCATTCTTAAGCCTTCACTCTAGTTTTTTTAATTCGAGGTCATGTTATCACTGCTCGTTAAAGTCTCTTCTTCAGTCGCGAAATTGTGGCGGCGACATTTGATAATTATCTTTAGACTAGTAGTAGTAAGGTTTGTCTTAGTTTGATATTAATTCATTCGTTTACATCCTTTATAAAAACCGCCTCGGCATATGCCCGCAGCAATTAAAGGATGTCGATGCGTTAATAAAAGACACGAAATCTTTTGTATTTATCTATTGCATCCGCGAATAAGAGATTTTTTGCCGCGAATACAGGAACTGGGTTGCAATTTTTTCACCCGCGAATTTTGAAAACACGAATAAGGAAACCATGAATAAGGAGCTTTCGTTGTACTGACAATTCCCTGTCAGCCTCGTTATTTGATTAGATGATTGATTTTTAAATGATAGAGTCAAATAGTTGCCATATTTGTCAAATAGTTGCAAACAGGCAGACGGGATCACTTTTGTAAATTAAGAAGGTAAAAGTCTGAACTGTTCTTAATGGCTGACGGAACTTACAAAATTCCTGGCATCAGCTGCTGTTGAAAACGAGAACACTGATAGATATGACTGCATGGTTGGTTGAGGGGTCGCAAACACAACTGCCGATCGAAAAATCCCGGGTTCAAATTCTGGATCGGGTACTCCCGAATTTTTCTAACGAATTTCTCTATACGAACTAAATGAAAATGGGACATGATCTGTTTATAACCGTGTGTTTGTGCAGTGCAACTGTGCGAGGTGGTGAAGCAGGGCGCGATGTCGCTGGGTGGCGGCGGCGCCGAGCCGCAAGTGCTGATCCTGCACGCGGCGCGCGACGCGGCCGCCGCGCTGCGCGACCTGGCCGCGGCCACGGCGGCCGCCAGCGGCAAACACGTGGCCCACCCCGACATGCAGCGCCTGAAGCACGCCGCCAAGGTCAGTCACATAACATAACATGCGTTACGTAACATCATAACTAGTTATAATCTAGTGAGAGGGACCTTTTTTATATATACCTATGTACAAGAGGGAGCAGAATGAAAAGCAATTTTTACGAGGCGCAGTTGACCGTCGGCCGCGCTAGCGATAGTTTTAAGGCGTTTTGTAATTGATGGTACTGAACAAGTGACGCTGTCTGTAGTCGGGCAAGGTTGCGTAGGCATTTGAGAGTAAAAGTAATAGATCACATGAATATCGATGACTTGTTGCATATGTTAATTTACAATTATTTTTGACTGTCTCTTTGGTCGAGCAAGCGCAACTACTGATGTAGAAATCTTGGGTTCGATTCCCGGATCGGGTACTATCGAATGTTTCTAAAGTGAATTTTTTCCTAGTGTAGTTCGGAGTGTGGAGATACGCCAATAAATAGCAATAGGCTCATTTTCGTTATTCCTTAATTACTCCTGGTAATATGGGCGTGACAATAAAAAAAGTTCAATAAATGAGAAACATGTTTTTACTGCGTAATACTAGCTAATGCTAATATATCGCTTATCGTATGTGATGTAGAGATGGTGTGGTAGCCGGGTACGTCGGATAGTTGTTATCTGTTGTGTTTAAACTTTTCGATATTTTATAATTTTGTGGGGAGAGATACAAAATAAGTTATTAAATAATAATATTTTGTCTAATTCAAGTTATACGAGTATGATTGGATTTCAGAAGTCCGTTCTGAAAACGAACAAAGGAAGCTACTTTGTATTTTGAAAATATTTGTTATTTCCGCTGTTTAAAAAAGATGACCTTTTTTCCAAATCATGGGTAACTTTCAATTTTTTAAATTTCCATTTAAATGAAACGTTATCTTTTATTACATGACTCATTTTTCTTCAATGTCCTGTAATTGTCCTTATGTTATGTCTATGTCTTGTGTTGTCAATATTGGACTTTTCGGGGACTAATCGCCTATTTTCCTTAGCGGCTGTCGGACACGACCAAGCGCTGGAGTCTCCCTTTGAAAACTAACACCGTACCTCGCCAGAAACGAAGATCTATCCACTTACGTACTGACTACAACTCTTGCGATTCTGAAACAGATATTTTTCAGTCTGACCAGGAGGAGGAGCTCGTCAAACTGTTAGACTACTCTAGCCAAGACGACGATGTTTCTCCTTCTATATTTCACGATAATTGCGAAGAAATTATTGCGTATATCGAGAGGTTTATGAACGAAGTCCCAGAGAGAAACCTCAAAGACGATGACGTCAATGTTAGATACAATATAGCCTCCAAAAATAGTCTCTTTGATATGGATTGGAGAGTACTTAAATATGGCGAAAATATATTTCTTGGAGAAATAAAGAAACTCGTGGATTTGTGTGTAGATTCATTTAATGATGCCGAGAATAAACGCGAAATAAATGTTATTCAAAAGATACAAGCGAACTCCGATTTGGATAACGAAATGAAAAGGCTGTCTCAAGTCGTAGAGGATTTGAACTACGAAAATCCAACGATCACTAACAAACTGGTTGCACAGACTACGATAACAACAATACAGACCACATTGTCAAAGAAAGATAAATTAGACAAATCAAAGTTGAAAAGCCCAGTGTTCAAAGTAAAGAAAGTGAAACCAGTAAACTTGATTATCAATTTAGATGTTAAAAATTCAGAATTAAAATCCGTTGAACCATTGAAATCTCCGAGCCTTCAAAAAGTTGAACATGCGGAAAAAACAAGCATTCCAGATTCGAACGACTCTGATTTAAAACAACACATATTGATTCTAGAGCAAAATGAGCAAAATAGAGCAGAAATTGGTGTCAGGCCAGGTATAATGAATGTGCAAATAGAATTCTGGAAAATATTCAAAAACGACACTGAATGGTGGAAAGCATTAGCAAAAAGGAATTTAGAGAAAATGGAAGAAACGAGAAGAGAGTTGGAACGGTTCAGTGGACATGAACTCGTGTTGGGAGAAATAAAAACAGAGATGGATAAATACGAACGAGAAAAAGCAACTCTGGAAACGTTTATAAACGAAGTAGATTTATCCAAGGCTGTTAAAAAGGATTTAGAATATGACAAAAAATATGAAGATATGGTTTTGAAATTGATCGAATTCGCTAAAAAAGATTTTATTTATAAAGGCTTTGATCCTTTGATTGAAAAATTAAAAGTTCTTTCTAATGTTCAAATTGAAGGTAGAAAGAAGAAAACAATTCATTTGCAAGATATGATAGACGTGTACCATCGCATCGACGTTTCTAAGTACACATATGAAGAGCTGTGTCTATTGGAAAAGTACTACAAAGAAATAATAAGAGAGTATAAGAGAAGTATTCAAAATGAAAACGTAGGTTTTGTCGAGCGCAAGTGGAAACGAGAGCAGTCCGCCCCGCCCAGCTATCACAGAACTGTCTTATTTGACATTACAAATAATAGTGGTCTGTCTAAACACACAAATAATCGCAGTAGCACATCTATTTACGGTACATTTAGAAGAGCCAATAGCAACAACGAGAAGTCCGTGAACAACATTGAAATTTTCGATCTAACGCACACCTACCCCTCACAGTACTACGCGAATAACTGGTGGTCCATCTACGAAGACATTCTGAAGAGCCGCGAGCAACAGTTCGGTAACATCGACAACTGGTGGAAGGTTTACGAGGCAATTTTGAATAATAAAGACACCTCCGCCGAAGAACTAGAAAGGATTCGTGAAATCGTCAAGTATAGGAACAGTTTGAGGCGGTCGAGACCTAACAGTCGCATGGAGGAACAGTTGAGGATGTTGGACGAAGTGGACAACAGCCGGTTCCGCGAGAGCCAGGACGTGAGGAGGGACGAGGACGAATCGGTCAGATTTGCCGCTTTGACGCCCATTAACCGCTGCCCGTGCACTGTTGGCTAACAAAGACGCAATCACCCCCGGCGCGCGCGGGTTGGACGAGATCCCCTTCTCGCTGTGGTGCCTGGACTCATGGATTCGATGTGTTCTCACTTTCTTTTCATCATGTGGTGCCTAAAGGATTAATTCATTGCCTCCTGTCAACACGTGAATCTAGTCTCAAAATTAGTGTTTTAGGATTTCGCCGTTACACTTTCTAAATTGTCTGCCCCATGCCTAACTGGACCCAATTCATATTACATAATTTATCAAAAAATCGCAGGCGCTAAAGTTGCCTACCCGACTCGTTAAACTAAATGCATTGTACGTGCTCCACTCAATTTTAGCCATTTTACTAATTAAGTATACTATATATTAAGTTTAAATTCCCTTTGTTAAAAACCTTGCCTGTCTTTTAAGTTGATTTAATGTGTATCCGAATTCACTGCATCATTGTTCATGTTGAACAAGAAAACGTCAGAGGTTTTACATTGACAATTTTGAGACTAGATCTGATCTTTCGGTAGATTCATGGGATTACAAAACCTCTAACATATGTGCTTTGAAAGGTCGTCAACTCTTCTCGTCGTATCTTTAGGCACCACCCTCACAACTCTCTCATGAACCGTTTCAGCTCAGGTCATAAACTCGCATTCTTTAAAATGTGTTAGCAGTTTGCTCTCCTGTCGAGTGCTGTGCTGTCAGTGTGGCATGACCTTTATCCCTCTCTTACACACATTCCTAACAACCTATTGAAATCGCCAAAAAAACCTTTGATTCTTTTGGTAACTATCGAAGTGTCTTAGAAAGTAACAATATTACAATCTCCTATACTCCAATATGTGACGACGACACATAGTAACATTATCAAGGTAAAAAAATCTCTCAATAGCTATGTATGAAGATCTATAGTTCATTGGAACTCAAAGGTTATTCTGTAGGATATAGCTGCAATACATTACACATTATGCTAGTAACTGTATTGAAGCACAAATACATTCGAACTTGGAAACCAGAAGTATTAAAAAGTAAACTGAAAACCGCAACTTACTGATTGCTGAAGTCGACTCATGAAATATTGAAACCCAATTTTAAAATGTATCTTAATAAGTAAAGAGAGAGAAATCAAACCTATTATGTTATTTGACAATATCTTGCGATACCCTCTTACACTTCGGTCACTGCCCACCACGCTGCACCAGCGCGGCACCGAATGGAGTACGTATCATGCCTCTCGAATCCTGCCATTTTCAAAGCACATCTCGTCACCGTATCACATCATTGGTGTCTGTCATCTTCCTATCACGGAGTGTTTAACTCTTTTAAATAGTATAAAGCCACAAGCTTTCATATTCCGCAGCGAGCATACGGGTCCAATATTGACACTACAAGCTGTACATTCCTTGTCTGTGTATGAAATTTATATCTATCTACAATATATTCTCTATCTATCAATCTATATTCAAAACATATTTATATTTTTAATCTATGGTTGAAAGCTTCTGGGTTTTCCGCTACCGCATGAGCTTGTGCTGGTTTTAAATTTGTTTTTTTTTTATTGGGATTAATATTTCTTCTAAACCGCCATCAAAATAGCGATCGCCGACATCCGTAGATCTATGATAGCGAATAAACATTGGTGTAACGTTGGAATCACATGGAGGCACTAGCTTTGCAAAACTGGTTTTCAAAATTTGATGTAATGCAGTCGGTAACCCAAAGCTTTGTTCGTAAACGTTGTAAAGCAGCTTCGAGCGCGACTCGGCTGCGTCATGGCATGGCGGTGGCTCTCGCGCCACATTGCAATAGTGGTGAAACGCAAATACGAATTACTTCAATGAAAAAAACATTTCTAAATTAACAATGTTACCATGTATTATAAGAATAGTCAATTATTTCCCGGTCCTTCAATTGACTGGTACGTTATATCATGAGAGTTTTCGCGTTTCATTACAATCCGCTCATGATACTGTCGCACTCCATTCATTTAGGAATTTACGGAAATATTCTGAGACCATAGGTGATTCTCGCAAATTGCTAAATGAGTGGAGTGTTGCCACCTACATTTTATCTCTTGAAACTGTAACCACTGCCTGTTTCTTATAGGTGATGGTGACCAACGTCACTTCGCTGCTGAAGACTGTGAAGGCCGTGGAGGACGAGCATACGCGTGGTACTAGAGCGTTGGAGTCAACTATTGAAGCTATTTCACAGGAGATTGAGGTGTGGCACTTAAATGTTTACGTGTTGGTGTAAATGTTTAAGTAATGTAAATGTTTGAATATTATTGATAAAATAGTATCACAATATCGTTTACGACAAAAACCTCATATCGGGTGTAAACATATTACCAATTCTATGCTTCCAGATTTTGATGTCCCCGACTCCTCCCAAGTCCACTGCCTCCCCGGAGGAGTTAGTACGTTGCACGCGGTTGATGACGGCGGCTACGGCGCGCGCCGTGGCGGCGGGCGGCGTGGGCGGCGCGGCCGGGCAGGACTTGCTCACCGCCGCCGCCAACCTCGGCCGGAAGACCGTAGTGGACATGCTCGTCGCCGCCAAGGTGAGGACGGCGCCACCGGCTCGGACCGGTCGGTCCTAGACGCTGAAAAAAAGGAATATTTCAACATTACAAACCGACAGCCGGCAAATCGTTAAACATATCGTGGTGATAAACATATGGTGGTCGATTTCGTGGTGAAATCGGCAGCACCCGTCACGCCGAACGAGCCGCCCGGAGAAATCGTGGGATGCTTTATTAGAAAATAGGGTAGGTACGAAAATCGGGGATGGAAGGTAAAAACCACTGTAAATTCGGTAAAGTCGTAATCGTGGTGGCGCACAGGGCGCGGCGCACGCAGCGGAGGGCGAGGAGGCGCGCGCGCGCACGCTGGGCGCCGCGCGTGGCGTGGGGCAGGCGTACGCGGCGCTGCTGGGCGCGCTGCTGGCGCCGCCGCCGCGCGCCGCGCTGCCCGACCTGTCGCGCAGCGTGGCGCGCGCCGTGGCCGACGTGCTGGCCGCCGCCGAGCTGCTCAAGGGTACAGCCCCCGCCCTCTGGCCTCCGGGGGCGTGACGGACATTGCTCGACCTTCCGGGAGCGACGAGAGGCTCTTACGAAATCGTGGACCGAGCTGCGACTTTTTTGTTTTGAGGATTATTTAAACTGCCTTCTACGATAGGAGGGCCTAGACTTTTATGCCTAGGCGTTATTTTAACGATATGTAATTATAATTGCGTAACTGTGGCAGTTGAGATAATAAATTTCTTATCTGACTCAAAACAAGGTACAACATTTATTACGACCTTGACGACTTTTAAAATCGGATGAAAAATCGTTTCCCCGATTCTTTGTCACATTTTTGTTTAGCTCCTCCTAAAATATTGGTCCTGAAATTTTTGTTATTATTATTACAATTTAGAAAATTTGAATGTATTGGTAAATTCAGTGCCCCTACGTCGCCATGTCCTTCACGCCGTTTGAGCCCAGAGGTATCGTATTAAATACTCAATATATAAATTATCGATCCGATCAAATCCGAAACAAACTGAATCAAAATTCCAAGGCATATTCCAGAATTCCGGTAAATTTATATAAATTCAAAGTTTGTAATTGTGAATAATCAGAATTTACCTCTTGGTGAACATTTAATATAATATTATGTTTCACTTCAGGTTCGGAGTGGGTGGACCCCGAAGACCCCACCGTTATCGCCGAGCAGGAGCTGCTGGGCGCGGCCGCGTCCATAGACGCCGCCGCTAGAAAATTGGACGCTCTGAGGCCCCGGATCACACCTAAGACTCAGGTGCAGTCGACATCTCATTTATTTTATTTTTACGTTCTCATTTATTATTGAATTATCACACCAAATCCAGAACGAAGGTAGCCACAACCTCGATCAAAACCCGGCGTGTTTCTTGTACATTGTTCATCCTTGTTAATACTACTATGGTAATGTATTATAATCATCATCAAGTTACCACAATGACCAATTTAATTCATTGAATTCTAATAACCTATCATGGCTAACGTGATGGTCTGCGATCTTAGTGCCTTTCACTCTAACAAGAGACGGCACGGCCTTGGGGTCGGCGATTTGCTTCAATTTTTTGATAGTAGTAGTGCACACTTAGTATATTACAATGTTAAAATACTAAGGCGCACTTTTTGACGGGAATTTTTGAGTAGTGCATCCATGCCGTCTCAGGAGGAGAACGGCACGATAAAAGCGTAGATGACGATAATGATGACGGTAGAGGTAATTCGTTCCAAGTCGTAAATTCAAAATGAAAGAGAAGATCCAGCCAACAGAAGAGAGAAGAAACGAGCAAGGACTGTCACGTGGCGGTGAGATATGTTTGATATTCTTGGTTGTTTTCTGAATCACCCAGGAATCAAACATATTACACATCGACCGTGTAATTCACTCCAGAGAAGAAACAAGAAGCAAGAAAAGAAGATGAAGAACGATCGCAAGCCTACGCATCTTCGTGCTGCTTTTACTACTTACGTACATATTAAAAGTTAATATGTACATCTAACGTGTGCGTCACCACAGCGCGTTAAGTTCACCGCGGACTCCGCGGCCGACATTACAAGCCCACGCGGTATTGCTACTAGTACATGACGATCAGTGTAATGAGTGGAAGATTATATTAATTTAGCAACCTCGGTGATCATTATTGTCTTTCGAACCCTATAGGCAGAAATATTGCTCGCCAAAGAAAATTGCAGCGTAAAAATTATGATTTTGCTAAATTCAGTTCCCCGAGCGGCTCCAATCGGTAACAGAATGAAGTCTTAATTATGACATCGTTGTTTCCAGGAGACAGACGAGACGCTGAACTTCGACGAGATGATCCTGGAAGCGGCCAAGTCCATCATAGCGGCCACCTCCGCGCTCGTGCGGGCGGCCTCCGCGGCGCAGAGGGAGCTCATCGACCAGGTATATTTTATCGCTTATATTTACTAATATTTTTTTTTAATAATCGTGTGCACGTTATATAAAGAAATATATGTACATATATTTTATTTTTATTTATTTATCGTTTAATTCAATCACTACGGATCATACATTTTAATTATACATTAATAAATATTTCTAAATTTACTTGCATAAGGTAGCCAAGAAAATATTCCAGTATACTACATTAAATTAAAACTTTAAAAATTAAAATAAAAAAAATTAAAAATAAAAAATAAAAATGAGTGCGTGTAATGACATATATGAGTGCGTGTAATGACATATATGAGTGCGTGTAATGACATATATGAGTGCGTGTAATCTTT
>DWJK01006207.1:0-10635 GCA_018248815.1 Croniades pieria auraria | reverse complement strand
CGCGGGAGGCCGTCCTACGCCTCGTCTACCGGTCCGTGGTCTCCATTCGAGAACCTTTCGGCCCCAGCGGCCATATTAATAATAATAATGAATATTATGTGTCAAATAAAGTAAAACGTCAGGTGAATAAATTTGGTCGCTTCTAGCACTCAGTCATACTCGCTCTTAAACTGATAACCTAAATTCACGTTCCAGACAGTTCCAATTCTTTATTCCATGTCAACTCAAGACATATTGTATATTTCAATTACTCTATGTCACCGCGGATTTCTATTCACTGTGAGACACTATTTCTGACTAGAAGAGCAGGACTACGTAAGTCAGAATTATTCAATGAGCATATATCTGCTCGTCTCTTAATATACGGTACATTTTATCGCGTATGTTGTGTCGTTTTTTGGAAGGTTTATGACATATATTTTTTTACATTTAGTAATGATTGTTTTAAATATGGTAGTACTTTTTACGACCATAATAAATATATTTTATTATATTTCTAGACAATATAATACAAACAATAAATGTATCATCATCATCATCATCATCAGCCTGCTCCCGTCCACTGCTGGACATAGGCCTCTCCAATCCTCTTCCAGACAACCTTTACTAGAAGAAGCTTATTTAAAAAAGAAAAGATAGTGGGCAAAGCATACAAAATTGTAGCTTAACACATTCGCAAAATCATATCAAAGAATGTGGCAATGTAGCTAAAGACGAGATTTATTTCTACCATAACAACTACGTTTTATTTTACTGTTTAATTGTTTAGAATGTAAAAACGTAGAGACAAGTGATACGGTCTGTAAAGAAGTAAAAGTACAAGAGTTGTCAAAATCTATTTCGCCTGATACGATAAATACAATAACCTAATTTATCCTCCAAAATATACGTATTGGAGTCGTACTCCATCAAGAAGAAATGTCACTGACAAATGTTGATAATAATCCAGAATTTATTGAGTATTTTCAAACTTGGCTTCGTATATGTCTCGTAAGCATAAAGAAAGTATACGACAGTGCAAATGAAAAACGTATTGGAAATTTGGGAGATAAGAATTTAAAAAATTCCTTCGCAGCATTTTACGCAAAAACGTCAAAACGAATACTATAATTATGCAAAATAATTTAGAAATGTAAATATATACGGCTCGGGCTATCGCTAAAAAGAATGCATATTTCCAACGGAACGACCAAAAACGTAATTTCATATTTAACGAGGTTGGCGTTTTTGTACTACGCCGTCTTTCTCGTCTAACGTTTTTGTTGAATAATTTCCACCTTGCGTTTCTAAGGAAGGACTAAATAGATATAGATTTAGAAACACGTTTTGAAAAGAAACTGCTAAAAACGAATTGTGCCACATTTATATGACAACATGGGTAAAGATAGGTTTAACAGATAACACATTCATACATATATTCGTGCCAAGTTTCCCATACAATGAAATGCATTATATGTATGAAGCTTTTGTTTCTGTGGATTACCTTGGATTACCTTACACGCTTATATTTGCCGCTAACGATACAATGTAGACAAAAACGCATTACGCTTTGCGGCAAATAAGTGGGGGTGGCACTGACGCAGTCAACCTATGTATGAATAGATAATTCCACCCACTTTTCAACAAGCAATACAATGCTATTTGTATTTACTCCTGTGGCAGAAAACTTGTTAGAATATTTAAATTAACGCCTTTACACCCGCATGTTCTCCGTCTCTTATTCTACTGCGCTCTCTCTCGCACCTACGTCATGCTTGCTTTTAGTAAATTTTCTCTCGGCACTAATAACAATACTAGAACTACATATTATGTAAATATAGATAAATGTAGTAGGACGAATTGATTATTTTGTCGTATTATCGAATTAACGAATATGTTCTCAACAGTCGAGTGCCTCGTTGGTCGAGTGGTTGCAGGCGCGACTGCCCATCGGGAGGTCCTGGGTTCGAATCCCGGGTTGGGTACTATTGGATTTTCTAATTTAGAATGTCTCGTTGTGGCTCGGAGTCTATATCAATGCCCGGTGTATGGCAATAAGCTCACCACGTATTCCATGGGACATAAACGTAACTGGTGAAACGTGGGAGTGTACTACACTACTCTACATACCTCTTCGGGGATTACAGGCGTGATGTTACGTTGTTCTCGACACAAGTAGAAAAACAAAAAAAACACCAAAAGTTTTGCAGTAACCACTATAAAGTTTTTGACTACTCCGTTCTCATACATTGCTTTATGATAAGGAGTTTTATCATAACATCACTCGAAAATTATCAATGTATGGAAAGAATACATTTACAACATCATGACTACTGATCACTACCTAACAAATACGTAAACAATGATGCACTGTAGGATAACGCTATTAACTACTGTTACACACCACTGACGACACTAATAATTATAAACATAATTAAATAATACATATAACCTTACTAGTACTTAAATTGGAGAATATTTGATAAACAGATATTGTATTGGCTCTGTAACAGTTGGTTTAAAACCTACGACTTTTGCTACAAAAGGAAGGTAGACTTATATTGATCGTCAGTTGTTACTGTGAAGAGAGTGAGACGTTACTCTATCCGAATGTATTGTGAAACTAATGTACAAGTGTCATACATAAATAATAGAAGTAAGCCTATAAGGAGATTCTCTTGGCCATCCAAAGTACTTCTGGAATACTAATTCTGTATTCATAATATAAATACGGATATAGATTAGCAAGGATACGGATAAATAATTTCTATAGACCGGCAAATCAAACGTTTACCAACAACTTTAATTAAACACTTAGTCGAACTATCGTATCATTTCGATTAGTTTTGCAGGTAGACGCAATCATGGTGATCCGCACATTCCGACTTTAATGGTCGGACGATGAGGTCGTCTTCCTGCTGCGTTTACTTCGCATTTAAAAAGTAATCACAGCCTACCGTACTGAGTGCTTATATCAAGTGAAGAACTTTTTATCGAGCAAGCAAAGGTGCCTTTTTGTACTCATGAAATAAAAGTTGGAAACGAACATATTGATTATTACTTATATGACATTTACTACTACTCATGGATACCTGCACTCGATTTACACTTCTCATATGTAATGCTGACCAAGGAAAGAGTTGGACTTTTTCCAATAAATACAATACATAAATACAATACATCGGAGTCAAAAATTTTACCATCTTCAATTTAATATTCATTCAATCACTGTTATACATACATATACATATCTTCATGCCAAGTCCCTTACGGGATAGGCAGAAAGCACGAAGTGCCACATATTTTTATCTTTGTAGACCTGCCGTACTTCTGCCATATTCATCAATCTCTTTATACATGCTCGTCGGTTTTATATCGTGACATGTCTCTCATTAGTTTTTAGTATTTACCTGAGACCCTTACCTAGTAGTGACGATAATGCTAAAAATTGGCTGGATTTATTGAAGATTTATGTTAACTTCTCTTTAATCAACCAATTAATAAGACGTATTTAACCGTTGCCCAGAGCACGTTTATTGTCCGCGTAAAAAGATTCCTCTTTTTGCGTCTTACCTATACGCCAATGGCTTGACGCTTCTAGAATACCTTAGAAGGAAGTCCATTCCACATTTTACACGCACATCAACCTATTTTGCGCCGAATTCCTCAGCGCAAGTCTCTTGCGTATCTGAGAAAACGAGTTTAGAACTTGACAGATGAGCGAGCAACATCTCCTGTGGGTGTGACAAGTGGAAATTCCTCGTTCATCCTAAGCTGAGAAGATCTATTCCATTTAAAGGAGTTTTCTGCATACATTTATAAAGCCATGAAAAATTGTATCATTTGTCTGTTAGATAATTTCGTGGAAACTTGCCAGGAACTTTATGCAATAATATCGTATGGCGTGCTCGAATTTAACGTTATAGTATCCTTAGATTTTTAGGGGTAGTTTGACTGCATCTTTGGGCAATACCGATTATTTCTAAGGCAATTTGTATCAAGTTTTCCAACACGTAAGTTTTGAAAAACGAGACTGTAGCTGATTAATGATTATCATTTACATATATATACATATGTATCTAGCAGTATATGCGTGTGTGATGAATTTTAGATTAGATCAAAAACAAATGTTACCCGGTATAGTTTACAAACACGACATGTTCATATAATAATATCGTAGGACATCAAAATCGCGGACGTTTAATGGCGGCATTGTAACTACATTGCTGATAAGCTAGATATATACATAAAAATATATACTTATGTACCTTTTTTTCCACCTATTTACAGAACAAATACTTGTGCTTGTTGCACAAATATTCATTACGGGTGGGAATCGAACCTGCGACCCCCAGCTCAGGAATTAAGTTCACTAAACACTGGACAAACGCGCGAGTCATATTATATTAGTAAGCAAATATTTAATTTATCTCTTATTATCTCTTAATCAAGGGAATAATTTTTTAACGCCCCATAAAAATTTTGAACTGATAGAATCCCATAAGGATATCCCGGGGGTAAATTCGTAGAACATTCTTTGTGAAAATTTTAAACGCCCTGTGGGACAAAGTGTCTTTTAAAGGAATAATAGTAAATACAACTGTTAGAGCTCTTCGCCCGCCGAATTATTTCCGCATTCATAATTTCGTTGGGCAATATGAAACTTTAGGGATTCGGATTAAAGTTGTTAATAAAGTTACGTTCACGAGAAAACTTCTTATCGGGGTAATTGGAGAGGAAGGTAAAAAACAGCTGCGAAAAGAGCGAGAACAATCGATCTTGGATATACATTGCAACCTTACTGGAAGTGTCACATATTTTTATTTTATTTTTTATAAAAGACAAGTCAAACAAGCGAACGGTCCTACCTGACAGTAAGTGGTCACCGTCGCTTATAGCAATTCGTAACACCAAGGGTTACCAATGTGTTGGCTGCTAAAAATATCACGTTATAAAAGTGATTTAAAGAACACAGAATCTGTCACACTATTGTGTATGGAAACGGAATAAGCTAACGACATTGTACGCGATCTTCGCTTTGTAGGTTATAATGGAGGAAAATTTACATCAAACGGTGATACTTGGTGCATATAAATATCGTGAAGCAAGTGTAGAACACGTTTATAATGTCAATTAGTTTCATCATCATCATCATCAGATCATAAAGAGATAAATAATAACAGTTACCACACTGGCCAGTTCGATTAAATACAAAAATATATAAGAAAATTACTGTTTAGTTACAAGCAAGTGTTATACAAGTGCTTTGTTATTTTAAGTAATAAAGCCGCTTCCAGTTCTTCTACTAATTCTACAATATACTTTTGAATAATTCAAAATGATAACGAGCCCTATACCGTTTCGTTGTCACTGTAAAGATCTTATTTATCGTATTTTAGCGTTTCACAAGTTTACTCTGGGTCCATTAATATACACATCAGAGAGCTACAGTTGTCTATCTATACTGTGGAGCAGCTTGGCCCAGTATGATTCAAGTGCGGAAAAAGAGCAAGACAAAAATCGAACAACATTAACAAGATCCATTGCTTTTTAACATTAGAAATAGTTCTTAGTAACGCTTTACTTGGGTATTAAAATAAAATTATTAAAACGATACGGAAAACTTCATCGTTACATAAAATCTTCTTGTGTCGTGCCGTGGTATTTCATTTTGTGGCGAGGCACTCGGCTTAGGAATTGGAAACGTCGAAAAAAGGTAGGCGAACACCTTGCTGAAATGAAACTTACAGGAGAACATTTTCAGTTTTCAGTTAAGGAAGTCACTATTTTATAACGTCACGTAGGACGGATAATACTCAGGACATTATTTTTCGTATTGTTAACTAAATATTGATACTTAAAAATTTGTCACCTATGTCTATTTAGAGTATCAAAATGAAGTGCATTTTGAAATACAAGTGATAAAATAAGAACTCGGATACAAATTTGAAAAATTTAAATGTGTTTTGATATTTCCATGGTGCACCACTTGGTCTAATAGAGGGTCCAACATAGAGTGCTGAGGTTTAAATGTACAATTCTTTATAAAATTCCTTAAGATCATATTTCAAAAACCACTAATAAAGTCAAGCGACAGTTAACCTCCAAATCACTTTTCGCTTCTTCATTAATGTTTATTCTATAACATTTCCATTAAATTTTATTTGTTATTTTTAACAAAACAACAAAGAATATATAAGTGCTGTATACCCTCGAAAAAAATATATTTTCGTAACGAAGGAGTATCGTAAGTACCAACGCCTACCTTAAGTGAATTGTTTCATCAAATAAGAGTACCAGATAAGCGACAAGTTGTTATGTTGGAGGGGATAACAAAAATATTAAACAGAAATATAAACAGATAACAATTTGTAAATTAAAAAGGATGTATTCTCGTACGATAAACATATTTGTGTTGAGATATAATATCACTTAATGTAACGATAAAGAAAAACTGCGAGGGAAGTTGCAAATCTTAGGGTTCGTCATAGTGTTACCTAAAGCCTTTGAAGTCTGCCAACCCACTCTTGGTCAGCGTGTCAGCGTAAACCTTCTGATTCCTTTTTTCTATTAAATGTTTCGTGAGTATTTATACACATGATTATGTAGCGTGTCGTTTATCGGCTGTACTAAAACAACAGTCCAACTAAATCCGTACAATTGACTTTTGAATAATTCAAAATTATAACGAGCCTGGAGACTATCTCGTTTCGAGCGATACTCCTACATTCCCCTTTGTCATATTTCGGGCAAGTCATAAGGTTTCATGGGAATATTTCTCGGGAATTTCCATGGCTTCCCCATTACTTGGCGAGTATGAATCATGGAGACATAGTGTTAGAAATGACTACGAGTTGCTTGTATCATGTTATATTTTTTGTATTCTTTTCGTTCTATCTCCTTTTTTAACTAGTCGAGGAGAATCGATACATTGACTTAATGTTATGTTTAATCAAATGCAAAGACCATCTTGCAATTTGGTAATAGAAGAGTAGAAATAAAATTCATAGTCATCAAAAGAGAGAAATAAAATTGATAATCATCAAAAGTGAGAAATAAAATTAATAATCATCAAAAGTGAGAGATAAAATTGATAATCATCAACCTTATTTCTTCCTTTTGAGAGATATATCAAAAGAGCTACTTTCCAAATAGTAATTGTAATCATTTGTCATAAAGAGCTTAACTATCTTTCATCAATATTATTTTAAGGAATTATAAATTTCTATTCAGACTAAGTCGGAATGCTCACCGTTCCTTTAAAATCCGATTATAATAATAAAAACGGTGATACTGAACGGCAGAAAGCGTTAAAGCGTTGATACTTCAAATGAACTATGAGCGTAGTTCTACCTTCAAAATATCCACTGCACAGCTAAGTTTGATCTTTAACAACGAAACTATAATTCGGTATTTATCATCAAACACTTTTTAAAGATGAGTAAAACTATCACCAGTTTCTGTCTAGTTAAAATATCTTTTATTCTTAGTCAAGTTTTTATAAAATATAATAAGCCAATAAATGATTAGGCCGTTGTTGAAGTTGTTAGCGAATCTGACTTCTGAATCCAAGGATTGTAGGTTCTATTGTAACCCAGGACAAAGGCCGGTTTTATGATCTCTAGTATTAAATTTGTTCCATGACTACATGAATAAAATTGTCCATACTGCTTTCTTGGTAAATAGCATAACACTTCGGTCGCCCTCCGACCCGTTGGACCGACGACCTAAACAGGCAGGTGGTACCGAGTGGATGAGATCTGCGGAGGATCGGGTGTTGTGGCACACCTTGGCAAAGGCCTATGTCCAGCAGTCTATGGTCACTGCAGTACATATAACACGAATAAAAATATCCATGCAAGTAAACAAACGAACAAATATTTAAATGTACAACTGTACTTTACCAGCTATCTGTTTAAAATAACATAGGCTCTGCCTATTTCAGAATCAGTTGGCCATGAAGAAATATCCCAAGATATTGATTTCATTTTATTTTAAATTACCATTTAATTAATTAATTCCAATGTCTTTATTTCAAAGATATTTGTTACATTTTATTTTAAATACTCATTTTATTAATTAATTCCAATGTCTTTATTTCTAAGATATTTGTTACATTTTATTTTAAATACTCATTTAATTAATTAATTCCAATGTCTTTGTTACGTTACTTTAAAAGAAAATGTAATCCAATATGTCTCGTTTTTTCAATATATTATACCTACACGTAACACTTTTTATAAGCGTTAGGGTATCTAACACGGGAATGCTTTTACCGAATTCTGGGTAAAATAAGCCCATACCCGCCTCTCACAGACAGACCGACAAAGACATTTTATTTTCGTATATCGACTCATCTATTTATATGTACCCTTCGCGTCGATGATGACTGTCGCAATTAGGGATGGTTAGGGTTGCCACTCAATTGTTTTTTAATATTCCTTAAGATCTTAATTGTTACTTAATGGTCAAATTGTATAACTCCTTTTGAGGAAAATTAGTTGCAAATTTTGATATAGGAATATTTGACAGTAAAATTAATGACATGCTAGACAACTAGTAAGTCATATAAATTGTTGTGAACAATCGTACTTGTTACCATTGCATTTCCATCTCGTCTTCTCTAATAAAATTCTAAAGAATTTTCCATATCTTTAATAATATCATACGTACTTGAACGTTTTACAGTTTACATATTAAAAAATTCTCGCTCGTTGCCAACCCTAATCTGAACACATACATGTGTAAACTAAACCCAGCGTTGTGTTCTTAGCTAACGCAGCGGCACGAAACAATTACTATTCCTGGACGAACCAAGTTATAAGACTTCGTATACCGCTGTCCCTCTCGCACCTCCCTTAGTTATCTTTTCGTCTCTCTCTCTCTCATTACTTTCTGTAATCATCTTTTCGCCTCTCATTAAATTGAAATAGAACCCCAGTCAGTTCGTACATATGTGATGGAACTCAGAAATATACACGATCAGTCAATAATCATAATGGAGTGGACGCATATGGGAAACCTATGTTAGCTCATTTATGTACGTCTAAATCTTACGGAATAGTGATTTCCCGTTGGGTCCTGGGTTCGAATCCCGGATCGGGTACTATTCAATTTTCTGACTTGGCTTTACTATCTTAGAATTTCTAGTAGAAATTTGTAGTGGTGGCTCGAAATCTAAATTTGGTTCCAATGTATGCCAATAGACTCGCCACCTATTCCATGAGATGTAAAACGTAACTGGTGAAACGTAGGAGTGTACTACACCCCTCTGCCTACCCTTACGAGGATTACTGGCGTATATTACGTATTACGTTATTTCCTGGTAATGTTCCTAAATTTCAGGAAAATGTTACGGTTGCGCCATTAGATTTGTATCTGGAACTAAGTGGCTGTAACGACCTCGTGGCTGAAGGACGTCACCGTCAGTAACACGGTCAACAACTTGTCTCCTCACTTCTCAGAAACACAACTTCTTTTCAAAGAATGATACGTTCATATTTTGATATTATTTTATTTCATATTTTATATCACAAAATATCGAAGGAGAAATTTAACGATGAAAAACTCCTGTCTCGAAATTGATATGGGATTAAAATTGCTGTTGGCTAAGGCTTTAAATTGATATCTGTGACACATGGCGACTTAATTCAGTCGGGGCAAGCAGTCATACAAAAAACAATTAACATTTGCAGACAGACGAAATATTACTTAAAGCATATATGTATATACATAACACAGATCATTTAATTGAGGGTCACTGCACATTTTATGGACTGTACGTATCCTATTCGAGATCGGTGTCTATGGATGTCAAAAGTCGTTTTCGACTGTTGCCTGCACCTTTACTACTCTTTTAAATAAAAAAGACTAAATTTATTTTTCAAATTAATCTAAAAATATTATAAAACATCAATCACATATTTACATATATACTAAGGACAAAGGAATTCCGCAATCCAATAATTTTTTTGCTACAATTTTTTGAATGACAGTTATCATAATTATAAGCAAGTTTCATCATCATTAATTTATCATTATTCATCAACATTACTTTATATTGTGATTCTGAGACAATATTATTCTCTTTTACGATTACAGCAGCGATATTTAAAATTAAAAATGCATATAACCTAGTGACAATAGAGATATCATAGGTTTATAATTTAAAACTGTAATTATCAATTACTGCAAGCGTTAGGAGCGAATTTATTCAAATCTAAACATCACAGTCAGTTTAAACTCACCTCGAACATACCAGTGTATGCACAGCTGTTAACATTTGAGTAAGGACAAACGGTCACGTTATCAGAGTTAATTTCTAACCTGTTTACTGTTGTACTTCATTCGAGACTTTTTATTTTTATTTTTATTTCATTGAAACCCCATTCTTAATTTAAATTCCAACTGACATTTTATTTTATTAATCTGCTATATTCTTTATGGCCAGTTTGTTGTTATAGTGTGCGAATGTTAAAACGGTTATTTTTGCCAATTAAATATTTAGTATTTGTTTTATTTCAATTTAAATTACTTATACGTATGTATATATACATATATGCACATACATATATATATATACATATATATATATATACATATATATATATATATACATATATATACATATATATATGTGTGTGTGTGTATGTGTAT
>DWJK01006206.1:0-10635 GCA_018248815.1 Croniades pieria auraria | reverse complement strand
TGCGTGCGTGCGTGCGTGCGTGCGTGCGTGCGTGCGTGCGTGCGTGCGTGCGTGCGTGCGTGCGTGTGTGTGTGTGTCTGTGTGTGTGTGTGTATATACATGTATATATATGTATATATGTGTATATGTAAATAAGTTGGTGTTCAATAAGAAACGCAGTGATTACATACATATATGCCTATTTCTAAAAGTGCTTTTAGCCCACCATCAACGCTCTTCATTCGGCTAGTCTTCAACATTTGGCATAGCATACATACGTGCCGTGCCGTGACGAGCTCTACGTCAGAAATGCATTTCGTAACATTGTTACAAGAACGTACAACTATTAACAAACCACCCAAATGACAGAAATTATTTCGTAACACTAATATGCAACTCCATTTAATAACGTTTCTTTCTGTTTTCAAAAATATTCGTACTTTTTTAGAGATTCGTTGCGGTTCCGAAACTGAAGAATTCTTTGCGAGTAGGCTTTCAACCAAAAAGGCATTCCGGTTCTTTGCTTCAGCGAATGCTTTTAAAAGAATACTTAACTTAATGGTCAGAAAAGAGGACTTCATGGCTATATAAGAAGTAGTGCTCGCAATGATATACCTAGTTCTTATATTTATATAACATTTTTTTTTTCATGTTTCATCCCATGTATTTTTTCCCGATAAAAACATGACATCGCGATAAAAGACACTGGAATAAAGTCTTGTTGTTTTATCTATTCACATAAGCATCAGATGAGAAGTAAAGTCCTCATTCCAATCAAAAACACATGATCTTTCATAACGTATTTTAATAATAATGATAAATTTGATGAAAATGAATTGCTAGTCGCCCATATTCTTTCGCAGAATTTAACTTATACTCATAACTAATATGAACTAAAGGATATTCCGCGGCGTTATTCTAATTTCTATTCGTCATCGTCGTCATGAGCCACTGCTCGACCTCGGCCTCTCCCAATGAGCGCCATCGCCAATTCTATTTCTATTTCTATATTGTTATTTTAATTCTGGTAAAATCTTGCATTTTTGGGAACTAGATATAATGCATGGCACACTCCAAATAATGAACTGTCTGTATACAAAAAATTTCATGTATCCATTGGTCTTTGAAAGAAGGACCAAACAACATACTACGGTAGCATTAGCTACGTTACTCATGCCAATATGAAAAATTATTTTTTTTTGCGTTCAGGGTAAAAAAGAAAATAGGCTTGACTAAATCATTAGTAGAAGTAACAAAAAAGGAAAAACAATGTATATACGCTGACATAAAATACTTTTCAGCAAACATTTTATTAACGAAGCAAAAACGACCTTGGCTCTCAGTAAACATGAATACATATACGCAGGCGGAACAAGTTTCCCTTGGAGACTTAAAATCGCCTAAATTCCGAAATCGCTTAGAAACACAAATCGTTGGTCGTCTATTCGCAGTCGGAAATGTTGGCTTGGTCGAAATTGTTTCGTATTCTTTGCCAATTCAGTGGATCCCAAAGGATTTGGTTTAGACTTTGCTTTCATTGCTTACGAGAAACGAGATATATTTATTAACATCTTACACTAGTGATATATTCAACTGTTATCATATACATAGCTACTATCTTTTATCATCTCTGGGTAGTAAAATGTGAGCAGTCTGTTCTCGACTGATTTATTACGTGTACGAAAAATTTCTCGCGACTAGTATATATAGTTGGACAGCAAAAAGGTTGAAGATCATCGATAATAAAATCAGGTTTTAGTGTCAGGAACAACTTCCTCGTATCGACCCACAGTCCAATGTTCTATCCCAAAAGAACTTATAAAGTTTTTGATGCGACAAAATTGATGTGTCTTAGCTTTTTCTTTAAACTTCGTCATCCGTTTACCCCTCTCTCGCTGACATTAAGGCGATAATGTGAATTAAATGCTGATTCAATTAGAATGTATAATTTTCACACAGGTAGGTACAGTCCTTGTGGAAATCCGTTTCGATGCTCTTAAAAATGATGTACCCAATTTTATTTCATAACAGTTCACTGGAATACATTTCGCAGAAACCGTTTTACATTTAGCCCTGGCTTTCTGCTTGCGAATAAAAATATAATCGGGTGCTTGCGAAATACGAATAATCTTTAAATATTTTTGTAATTCTATCGAATCAAGTTCTGCTTAGTACGAGTTATATGTTGGTTTTTTTTAAATTTATCTATTAATTCACATTTATTTAAGCGAAGCCTGGCCAATTGGCACTTGGTTACTTTTTGTGATGGTACGAAATAATTAACTCCTACAGTTCAGAGGGTATATTACTATATCGGCTCTGTTGCAATCTTTAGGTACCAATTGTTAAACTGCGTTGGAAGCTTTAAAGACATTTTAGAAAAGTTCGGATTAATGTGGGTCAGCCAGTCAGATGTTTCTCTTTCAGATGTGGGAGAAATGTGTGCCTTCAGTACGGGTAGCAAATAGATAAAACCTGGATATCAAATTGGTACGTCTTCGAATCACATTTCTCCATCGTCGAAAAATTACTATAGAAAAATACTAACAATAATTTTTACAAACAATCTATGTTCAAAAACAATGGAAAAAAGAAAACTTAAATGTTGAAGGTATGTAAGACAATAAGTTAAATAATCGTGCTATTCTTCCGACGGTCCTCCATGGCCTACATATTGTTGGAACTAAGTTGGGATGGGACCAACTTGAACTGGGTCACTTTTCTGGGAGGATTGGAAAAGTTTGGAAGTAGTGAAGTTCGGATATTATACGTCGGTGTTTTCGAATTCCTCGTCCTTACTTACATATATTCCTATTTTGCGATGATTGTTCGTAGCTCGGTTAGCTTCTTTTGCATTGATAACAATTATGGCATCGGTATTGGTATCACGTAATTTAAGTCAAACGGCTATCAAGTAAAACACCGCGTGACTCTTTAATTGTAAAGGTTGCTGGCGTAATATCGATAATGCAATGCTGGCGTAATATCGATAATGCAATGCTGTCATACTGCTGATAAAGGATGTTAAGTATTCCATTACAATTACTGCTATCTTAACAGGCATTAAGCTGTCGGAAGCATATGGGATTGTTTAAAAACATGAACAGTCAGATTTAGAAAGTTCATGATGAATACAGACATAAAATATGAAATTAACATTGCTGTCTCTGAAAGTATTGTCAAGGATGGTAAACGTCATGCAAACTACTTTAAACTTCAACCAAATCTTTAAAAACGTATGAAAAAATCAATAAAAAAACATAATTAGAGGCAATTAAACTGTTACTTCCTATATCCATCTCACATACGAGTACTTACTGGAATAGCATTGGAAAATAAGTACAAAACCACTTCCATGACTAGCAGTAGAACAGCTAAGTCATGATATAATGATTAATATGTTTCGATAATCCAATCTCTGTTACTCTCGGTACACCTCGTTTGCACAAGCCAAGTGCGAAATAGATACACTCGTTCGGTTTTTTCACACAGAATATTAAAACGGGCTAAACATAATCCTTATTCCAAGTCACGGAGACGTCATATATCATACTAAAATGTTATACCCGAGTCAGTTTATACGGCCTTACTACGTATAAACACATCGAAGCGGCAAAAATTACGCGCGAAAACGTAAACAGCATTTAAGATGCCGCTGTCAATTCGAAATTCAAATTTTATTCATTGCTAAATATGTATAATTGTTATGTTGCCAGCGTGCATAGTAATATGATTATCGTATGTTGCCATACGTAGAATGTACGTAGTACAATTACATAGGTTAACAATTTGGCTCGTAATGTAAATAGCCATATTTGCGTGTGATATAATCTAAGGCTGATGTACTCACGCTGATGTGCGTGCAATGTACATGATATGTAGGTTAACATTATCTTATATTTTAGAACCAACTTCGAGTTTAGAACATTTTAGATTTTTTTAAATCTATGCATGTAGTGTAGACACTTAGATATATTATTATTATTAGAAGTACGGATAATTTAAACTTATTCGACGTAACTATCATCAATTCATTTATGATTCCCCTGTTAGACACGGGTTTCTTCGCCGGTGGGAAGGTTTAGCCCATAGTCTGCTTTGTTAAGCTAATGCGTGTTGGCACACTTCATACGCCTTAGAATATGTTATAAAGAACTAACAGGTGTGCAAATAGAGCATGTAATAATCTATAATAGCATTTTAAATTTGATCCAATCTCTGCACTTATGTACATACGTAAGTATGCACATAAAGTACAAAGCCCATGAGAATAAGAGGATTATTTAAATGATACATTAACTTTGGAATACATGACTGCTAACAGATTTTTTAAATAATACAGATGCTAAGTATATCTTACGTACTTAATGGAGTTTTCATACATTACCAGTGTTTCTTCCCAAGTAATAATAAGTATGTACATATATAACCGACAAGTTTCGCAATCCTGAACCTTAGCTTTAAGTATTAAATAAAAATTCTACTGTTTATTTCTGACTGTGCACCCAAAGTCGTTTTCAACTTATTGAAATTATTATCCAAGCCACATGAGCCAGGAGTTGTGGGTTCTATACGAACCCAGGGACAAATAATTGACTAGTATTCAAAATGTTTGCTTTGTGTCTTTGTCTAAAAATCTATTCAAATTTGTATTTCCACATACGAGCTTTGATCTTTATGAGTTGTCTGGATACTTTATTATCCATGTCCCAAAAACATGTCTCGATTAGAAAAAGCGTTACAACATAGTCCAAAGACACTAATCGTACAACTTCATCTCATTAATAGGCCACATCAAAACTGTGGTCGGTAAGCACATCACGATCTGTCAGTAACTGTCAATAGCAATAATCAGTCTGCAAAGAGTACACGTTCGCCGCGAACTCGCACATGCCCTGTCGTTTGATGCGGTCGAATGAATCGTAAATCAATTTCAACGCGCCGAAACGAAGTGCGATAACAATTGATATAAATCAAGGCGACATGATAAATGTACATATTCGGTTATAGACCGTCCCCTGATTCCGCTGCGTTGGGCGGGAAACCTTGACAGTACTTTTTGTGTGCGACAGTTCGTAGACTCGCCGGACGTTTTTTGGGAATTTGATTTAGTTCATTATAACGTTTCATTATCATCACGTGCTGGTTGCGAAAATTCGTGTGGTCTGAATAATATCAAATGATAGATTTATTCACATAGTTTTCTTTAATAGTATAGAATGCGAAAGTTTTCTTTTAAAATGTAAATGACTTCTTCCAGTTAAAGAGGTATGCAATTGAGTTCGAAGTGTTAAGTTAAAATCTAAACCAATAAAGCTATGTTACAAGGAAAAAGGAAAAAAAGTACCCCACCAATCCTCTACACGTGCCGTAAAGGCAATTTATATATTAAAATATATTTAAGGGAATAAACTTTTACTTTGACTATTTCGATTTAAAACTTTAACTTTCAGTTATTCGTCGTCGTCACCCCATTTATCATCCCACTGTTAAACACCGGTCCAATATGAAAATTAATTTAATCTCGCTACGGAATGCACGAATACATCGGTAGTGCAGTAAATTCGAACAGCAAGCCTCCCGCCTCCCCGGGTGATGCCACTTACGCGTGCAGAGCAACGAACACAACAAAAATATCTTGAGATGATAAGTAATTAAATAAAGGAGTTACACACACGCGGAAATACAATCTAACCGTGTAGGTCATTTTAACAGTCATCAAGCATTCGCGGACAGCGGCAGCTTTAATTTGAAAGCAACAATCCAGCTTTGGTTTTACTTGCCAAACTTTAACCGGGGCTTAAGTTAGTTAATTTACATACAAGTCCGTCGAGCTTCTAGGTTGCACTTGGATGCACTTTGTTGACTAATTCAGATGCATTTTTGTGTACGACTAGCTTTAGAAAAATTACGTAGTCAAGCTTGTCACGCTTTAGGGTAAACATTTCTTTGAACGAGTGATTATTGAACTTAAAATTCCAAAGAAAGCTTTGCAACATAGTAGAAGTCACAGTTTTTGTAAATTGAATTGTTTATGGTAACATGCTCACGTCCTGCTCCATTTTGGGGCGTATATTTTATTGGCGAATCGCAGAAATGTAGTTTACATCTTTACCTACCACTTCGGAGAAGTGCAGGCTTAATACTTAGTTTAGTTTCATTTTAAAAAATAATATAAAAAAAATTATATAAAAAAAATAATATTAAAATAAATAATATATAAAATAAAATAAAAATCAGATAATAACTCTGATCGTTCAGTGTAACGAGTGTAATTGTTGTCCCTGACCATCCGCTTCAATAAAACGAATGCAGTTGGTGTTCGAAACCTGATGAGGTTGAAATTGGAATTTTGAACATTTTGCAGCCAGAAAACTATTACCACAAGCCACGTTGGTGCTACCGTTGGGAACACGTGTACACCTTTCAGCGGTTAGAGTTTTCAATTTCGGTCCAATTTATGAAAACCCAGCTCCCGATGTTGAGCTTAAGGCGCTTTTGAAATGACTGGAAGTCGTTCTACGCAATAGCACCAGAACTCGTAATTTGTTTATTGTTATTTACGTATTCTTTTATGACACATTAAAGTAAGGGCGCACAGGTATACTTAACGAAAATAATTTAAAATAATTCATAACTCTGATTCTTTCGGTTATATTTTACGGCCTAATACTAAATACCCAAATATCTATTGCTATAAGGAGCAAGGGAAGAGAAATGCCGTGAGCCTCGTTCCATCCCTTAGCATTTATCTACCCCGTTAGCGGGGTCGACTCGTTGCCACAATATACGCTCGTTAGCCACGCAACTTGCTCCTTTCGAGTTACGAGGACGTGTGCCGGATGATTTTGTGCCCTGCATTCACAACTTGATATTATTATACGGCTTTTTTTCATTGGTATGAAAAAAAAACAGGTCTGTAATTATAGAAATATTTAGCATTCGGTGGTCTCGGCCTACCCAGTAAAGGACCTGGCGTGATTATATAATAATATTTGTTTTTCACTTACAAATTTACCACGACGTATGTAAATAAGTTTTTTAAGAATAAATCCCATTAAATCTACAATATATTATGGTTTTTTTATCTACCGTTATTTCATATCACTTTTGGTCGCAGATCTCCCGGCAAATTAAACGCAGGCAACACTTTATTGTAATGTAACTGTGGGCGACTAAAATGGCTTGTACAGATTGCGGAGCATTCCATACCTTGCCAGTGGTTTTCGTATTTAATTCTCTCAGGTATACAAGAACTTTACCTTTGCTCATTCGGACAGCACAGCTACGTCTAACAGTGAAATATTAATGGTTAATGATAATGATGATGCATACATGAAAGCCTAGTGATCATTTGGACCGGGACAAAGTGATGCTATTGTCGGAACTTTCTGTCTGAATCTGTTCGACTGAGTGACATGAGAGTAATATCACTCAGTCGAGCTACTGTTCGGTTGCAAAGAGCTACACCTGACATTCCACAGTGAACATAATCCGATATTTTCAACGCGTGCTTCTCTCCAGTACAGTTTAGTTTCGTGTTAAAAACTATGAGTGGCGGCCATCTTTGTTACACGAAGCGGAATCATTAACACGTGATCTACGGGGCGGAAGGTAACCAGGTTGTTGCCTGTGTTGTTGTCAGTACAATTCTAACTCCATCTCTGGGATAATTAAAACTTTAAAAGCTAAATATTATAATCATCATTACTCTGTTAATAAATAAGAGAACAAATTATATTGAAATAGTGTTTCCAAAGTTAAAACACAATGGTCAATGAATTTGTGTACAAGAATTTAATGAGATATGAATATCTTTTAAGGTTTACATAATATAGATAGACGTTTAGTTTTTTTATCTGGAATATGAAAATAATTTAAATTTCAGCTTCAAGGGATGTTTTTACCATAACCATTTCAGCGATGAAACGTAGCTGTTAGAAGTTATTACAATACCGTAACAGTAAACGTAGCTGTTAGAAGTTATTACAATACCGTAACAGTCATTTTTGTTGACGTTCACAAACTGGATTCCCGCCCTATATTGTTATGTTTATACAGTAGTGTTTACACAGGGGCTTAAATGGACTACTGCAGGGCGGATTTGCCTTCATTGCCACCACTACGATAACTGTTTCCGTTAGATTGTTCTCTTGCTTCAAAATACTAATGAAAGTGTTACTGCAGTATCAATACAACGTACGCGAAAGGAACGAACAAAAAATCTTTAAAAAATCCAATTATACTCCAAAAAGACCAAATAAACAATTTTAGCGATAAATCAAAAAGTTAACCGACATATTGTAGGATAAATTGAGCATTAAAGTAACTGAAAACTACTTCCGTCCAAAGGTTTTCAGTAACGACAGGTTAAACGCTTCTTAAACAGCTGTACACACGCGAATATCCCGCCGCGGGCCACATTAGGCCCGACACGGCTCCATTTCGTGCCTTCTGGCTACTACTGGAACACCTTTCGATTAACAATACAAATAGCGGCCATAAACCTAAGCTCTATTACCATGTATTTAAATATTTATGGGATATGTGTGACTATGTTCAGTTTGTTAAATGAATTTAGTAGTATCAAGGAAAGATAGACTTTAAAGATTTCAAATTTTCTTTCAAACTACTCATCTATACTGTTTAGATTTGGTAATGTTATAAAGGTGATATCTGGGCAACACGCGGTCGTCTGCGACTCTAAGTCGGGCAGTTAATAAACTACATATACATATATATGCATTTCTAAGCTATTACAGTTTTATTTATACTATTTCATAGAACATCGCGTTTAGCACACAAATGTTCGAACTGTGAATTGAACCCATAATTCAGCAGTGTGGTTCGCAAATTAACAGATTGAGAGACCAGATTATCAAACAATTATTGAGGGGATCGTCTTCTCAACGCAATCTCTAAGTCACTTTCAAGTTAGGGAAAAATCCTTAAATATAATCACCGTTTATAAATCTTTAAGAGGCGGACAATACTTTAATTGAATAAATGTATTTATTGTGCTTTATTTTATTTACAACGCTCACAAAACTCTTAAATTTTTAAATAACCCGCCCAAATGCTTCTCGCAAAACTAATAAACTAAACTACGGACATGATCGCCTCATCTATCATATGGATACACGTCTTCGATTCGTCGTTCTACTTATCAGAGAATTTAAATTTTACCATCGCACTTCAACTACTTCATCTCACTTATGTTCACCGTACTCTAATTACTTTATCATCAGTACAAAATACTTGTATCGGCAGTCCTTATGACACTAAACTGATAACAATAACACAGGTCGACTCGCTCCGCGGACTGTGCTCCAGATAAAATGTCTTTAGTAATACTTCGTACATTGCTTCTCTATCGCATGTCATCGTTTTATTATGGTAAAATAACCGTAATGTTAACTTTACTGACTGAGGAAACGCGTGTCAGACTGACAGACTGACAGACTGACATATTTATAGATTTTATATAGACGTACACGTTTCTTCAAAAAATGGGAGGAAATTTTGATAGATATCAGGTGGTAGTAATAAATGTGGCAATACTCGAAGTAGTAGTATTGTAACATAATATACTACTACTGTAACAGGCTGTACGAAAAAACGCCAAAAGAGCACATTTACAAAATCAGGAACGGGTTGGACGGCTGATTTTACATTTGACGTATGGCCTTTGACATTAATTATCCAATAGCTACCTACCTTATCTGGAAATGCATTACATTATATTTATAAAAATAAATCGAATGAGTAAACGATTAGTACCAGTAACACAGAAGTCTAATCCCGGAGCAAAAAACGATGCAAAAAGAACTGGCCCACATTTGACAAGCGTATGTCGTTAATGTATCATTTCCGCACATACTTTATAGGAGAAGACAAAAAACAATTTCGCAACTGATATCCAGTAGAACTAAAATCCTATCAAGTATCGGAACAGATGTTTGAGACTGTTCAAGACTAAATTAAGACTTGGTACACTATAGCAACTGATGAATGCAGATTTATATTTACGCAGTAGAAGTCTAATCCAAAAATTTCGATATCCCCTGAAGATATATTATGTTCTCTATATTCTCTGTTTGAATAAATTAAAAGATATCAATGTTATCACACTCATCCTAAGTTTGATTGACAAAGACCTGGTGCGATTATATGATAACTTTGCTTTCAGGATCAGGAAAACTGAACTTTGACTCCTTCGTTCGCGTTGCCACTCACTTCCTTGATGAAGACGACGAAGCTCTGCAAAAAGAGCTCAAAGAAGCTTTCAGACTGTATGACAAAGAAGGTGAGTGAGTGATACATCTCATAGGGTTGCCCCTTCTTTAAACTCTAATCGTAATAAAAATGGAACGTTTCTTGTACAACATGACTGTGCTATTGGAGATTTTAGTATCAGAATCGACACTATGGGTTGCGTAAGGTCTTTTGAAGTAACTCTTTGTCGTCAGCAGTTTCATCGTCATCATTAACCCTTTTATTGTTAGCCTGATAGATATTATTATCATATCAGAATGAGAAGTGTAATGTTATACAAAACGTAACATCACCCCTATAATCCCCGAAGGGGTAGGCAGAGGAGTGTAGTACGATCCCACGTTTCACCAGTTACGTCTACGTCCCATGGAATAGGTGGTG